>PVLD010025036.1:0-24424 GCA_004027595.1 Dinomys branickii | reverse complement strand
GAAGGTAACATTATGTAGGACAGCATCCAGAGCTAATTCCCTTCTATGTTCTCTATAATTCTGTATTTCCTCAGTCGTTTTTGTATTAGCAGAAATGAAGATAACTTTATATTATACAGCATCCAGTGCAAATCCCCTACTATCTTATCTATAATTTGGTATTTCCTTTAATGTTTTTGTGTTAACTAATGTGAAGATATGTAATACAACATCCAGTTCTAATTCCCTACTATATTCTGTATAACTTTGTATTTTCTGTATTGTTTATGGTTTTTCTGGTTCATATGTCTCCATTCTTCTGTCTTTAAAATAAAATTTAAAAAAAAAAAGAAGGGAAAAAAATGTCTTTTGCTCCTAATTATACACTGACCTAAGACAAAGACAGTCAAAGTCATGGAGTTGCAGCAGGTAGACCCTGGGGTGTTAAGACATCCAAGAGATACGCTCTTGTTGACTCATTCATTCTCCCATATGTAATTTGTTCAGCACCTGCAATGAATTAGGCATTTTGCACTTTTTCATGGTTCATGTCTGTTAGAATATCTACCAAAAAATTTCCCATGGCTCCATGTTCCACAGGCAGTATTTCTTCTATCCCATAGCTGTCCCAAAGTTTAATTCCTATAAGTGAAAAACTATTCTAAGTTACAAAGTCTTCACTGTTTTGACTAGAAAGCCTTGCGAAACACAAGGTAAGTGGGAGGTTTATGCCTTGGTTCAATATCTGACCGTTCTCCAAGTGAGCATGTACAGGAAGCCATACTCTAGTCCCGGCTTCCTCTCCATAATCTTCTAATGGCAATGTGAGGTTTACATTGTGGTACTGATGTTTTTCTGTTTTCTTACAAATATATTTTTGAATGTTTGTCTATTGGCTGATGGGCTGATTTTAATATTGGTAGAAATATAAAATAGGGCTGGGGATATAGCTCAGTGGAATAAGTGCTTGCCTAGCAAGCGCAGGGTCCTGAGTTCGATCCCCAGTACCGCAAAAAAAAAAAAAAAAAGAAAGAAATATAAAATAATTTTACTCAAAGAATCTCACATTGTCAAGAAAGTAAAACTTCAACAAACAAAATGGCAGAAAATGTTTGCAAATCATAATTATGATAAGGGGCTTATATATAGAATATGTTAATAATACTTACAACTCAATAATAAAAATGTTAATAGTTCAAATAGATATTCTCCCCCAAAATAAATAAATGAACAGTAAGCACATCAAACAAGTTTTCTGCTCTTAAGAAGTACAAATCCAAACCACAACTAAATACCTCTTCACATCCACTAGGATGACGATGAGCAAAAATTTGAAAATGACAGTAGCATATGCTAAAGATTTTGAGAATTTAGAGTCTGCATACATTACTAGTAGAAGTGTAACGTGGGACAGCTGCTGTAGAAAACAGTTAGGCTGTTCCTCAAAAACTTAAACATAGAGTTACCATGTGATCTAACAATTCCACTCCTGGAGAAAGATCAAAGAGAAATGGAAATATATGTTCATGCAAATCTGGTACATAAGTATTCACAGCAGGATCATTCATCATACCCAAAAAGTAGAAAAAATCCAAATGACCATCATTTGATGAGTGATAATATAAAATGCAGTTTGTCCCTACAATGCAATATTATTTAACAATAAAAAAGAATAAAATACTATATATGCTAAATATAATGAACAAAATTCAAAACATTATGCTAAATGAAAAAAGACACAAAATACCATAAATTTATGATACCACTGATATAAAATATCAAGAATAGGCGAATCAGCATAGATAAGAAGTGGATTAATAGTGGCACAGGACTGGGGGTGAAAGAGCATGGGGAGTAACAGCTTGCTTGTCTGCGGAGAGACACTCTACAATAAAATTAGGATGTAGCACAATGCTATAAGTATGCAGTGAATTAGGCACTTAATTGGGTGAATTATAAGGTACATGAATTATATATTAGTGATGCTATTTTTTAAGTTTTTATTTTTATTAGAGCGTTGTTACCGCACTTACTGGTTACACTCCTTGCTGAGAGTTGCAACATGTACATAACACACCTCAACTCTTTTCTCATCCTTCTGCTCCCTGCCCTCCCCCTCCCTGCCCTCCCCCATATCACTGTGCCCTTCCCATTTGAAAAAGATCCATTTCCCTATGTCCCATTATCTATTTTTTGTTTTGCCCTCTACAGAATTTATATTTTGGGTCTCTCATATAAGAGAAACCAAGAGATATTGAAGCTTGTGTGTCTGATGTATTTCACTTAACATTACGGCCTCAAGGTGTATCCATTTTCCTACAAATGATTCAAAAGAAACTGTTTCTGAAACAGAAGATACCTATATCTTTTAAAGCAAAAAAGTTACTAGCATTTTCCCCTAAGGAATGTACTTTTTCATATAGTTATATTATGGCTACTGTTTTCATAAAAGTTACCTGACATTGATTTATGTGGCTAAGAATTTAAAATTTCTTACACCTTCGGTTGACCCCTCTCTACAGACTATATTTTTAATTAACCTCTCCAAATGCTGATTTATACAGTAAAGCCCTCTTTCTAAAAGAAAGATATTCTTTCCAGGCATAGCAGCACACACCTCCAATCCCAGCACTCTGGGAAGCTCAGCAAAAGAATCACAAGTTAGGGTGCAGCCAGAGTTACTTTGTGACTTAGCGAGACCCTGTCTCAAAATTAGAATTTTTTTAAAAGAAGTTGGGGATATAGCTCAGTGCAATGGCCCTAGAGATCCCCAGTATCACAAAAGAAGAAAGAAGCAGTCTTAATTCTAAATGTGCAAATGTTTCAAGTTATTGTCTTCAAATTCTCATCTTTTTTGCACTATACAAGGTAGTTTTCTTTTAAAAATATTTTATGAGCCCAATTCATCAAAGTTATCTCTAATGATTAGTTGAACATTGTTTGGATAATTGCCAAATTTAGAAGCTACAGTCCCAGACTTTCTCAATTGGATTTCAATCTTCTAAGAAGTAAGAATTTATCAAGTTTAAAATAAAAGACTAGATGCCAGCAAAAGTAGCAAGTAAGGAACTTACAACTTGCTCCTCCATATAGCAATAAAAAAAAAATCTGGAAAAAAATTTCAGTAGTCTAGAAACTAACAAAAAAGCTTCCAGCAACCTGGGGAGTGCTTATTCAAGGAAAAAAGGCTGAATCTCAACAAGAACACTGAGCTTTGTCAAATTCAGCTTACTATAATACTCTCCCCTGCTGCCCAGCTCAGTGGTAGTCTTGAACATAACAGCACATATTCCTAGTACCAGAGAGAATAGAGCAGAGCTCATTCACAAAGAAGCATAATGTTTTGTTTTTTCCACCTGGCAGTTCCTTGAATGTCCAGCTCAATGCAATAGTCTGTTGTTGTTGTTGTTGTTCTGGTTTGATTTGATTTTTTATTTTTCTTCTTGTTTCTGTTTTGTGTAGACAGTCCCCTGGCTGGCCTTGAACTTACTAAATTGCCTAGGGTGGCCTCATACTGTGGTCCTCCTATCTTAGCCTCCAGGGTACTGGAATTACAGGTGTTCACCACCATACTTCGCTACCTTAATCGTCTTGTCTTTCTTTACCTCACCTAACTGAAAACTCACTCAATGCCTAAGACACTATAGGGGATCTTTGCTGATGTTTTGGTCACTGCTTCTTGGGGCATTGGGTAAGAGTCAGAGTATGCAGTAGACTAATTTTAAAAAGCATGGAAAGAAAGGAAATGGAATATGATGCTTTGGAGAATAATGACTTTGAAAAGCACTGACATGTTCCTGGAATGTAGAAAACCAAACATCCATAAAAGGTTGTGCATGTGCTCAAGAAAGACCAGAGAGACTTCAAGCTTCTCACCCATCCCAGCTCACTAGCCATGAGGGACGTAGGTACACTATGGGAGTTTACCTTGCTCAGTCACTTCCTGATATAAGTAAAGCATTCTCCCAGGCAATGTTTGACTACATCATATTTTCCTTGGTGACTCTGGAGGATGTTATACTAAGTTAAAAGAGCCAAACACAAAATAAAAAGACTGCATGACCTCTCTATGTGGCAGCCAAAACAAGGTCAAATATATAGAAATAGAAAGTAGAATTATTGTTACAAGGAAGGGGAAGTGGTAGTAAAAGCTAGGTCAAATGGTAAATTTGTAATTATATATGACCAATAAATCTACAACTGCAATGTACAGCATGAGTATTATCATGATGAATTGCATGTAGATTTTAGGCAATCTTACCACAAAAGTTAAAAAGTAACTACATGAGACTACAGCTATGTCAATCAGCTATTGTTATCAATTAGCTATGTATGTATATGTGTGTGTGTGTGTGTGTGTGTATCAAAGCAACAAGTTGAAAACATTAAAAACATGCAATAAAATAAAACTTTTGAATAATTTTTTTTATTTTTTAAAACAATAAAAACAATTATAAGTGAAACATAAATAATTATGTACATAAAGTACCAGAAACTATTTAAAGGCTGTTATACTCAAGAAGAATGCAAAAACCACACCATGCAGTAGGGAATTTCAGAACATTCTGCCATCCCAGACCCTATCCAAACACAGCATCCTATAATCAGGAAGAGACTCTGTGGTCATTACTTGTGATATGTCAACTTGAGCTGAGTAAAACGACCGAGAAAATTACTAACTTCTGAGTGTCTCTGTGCATGACTGACATGTAAGTCAGCAAATGGAGGGAGGAAGACCCAACACAGATGTGGCAGCATCACCCATAGACTTATAGGCTGGACTGAGTAAAAGTGGAAAGAGGGAAACGTTTCCCCTTTTTTCAGAGGAGTCCTGGTCTTTGCCGTTGCCTTTGGCCCTTGGTCTCGACTTCCCTTAACCTTCCAGCACAGACTTTTCAGCTTCCACTGCAGACTCTGCCTTTCCAACACAGACTCAAATGGAGACTCGGCAGTGAGTTTCTCTGCCTTTTACCTTCAGCTGATACTGGATCTTCTGGCTCTCCAACATGCAGAAAGCCATTTTTGACTCAATCATCTCTCATCTAGCAGACAGCCACTGGGACTATTCTACTTCTGCTCCTGTAAGCCTGGTACAATTATAAATATATTTATTAAAATCCCTAGTATAATTATGCATATATTTTATGCTAAATCTATTCTCCTAGAGAACTCTAAATAATACAGACTATGGTAGCAGAGAAGTGGGATTTTTCTATCACACCACTTCACCATGTGGCTTGGAACCTGTAGAACCAGTTCACAAGAATGGAACGGGAATGTTTATAAATCTCTTTCTCTTTTAATTGTAGGTATCAGGTATTGTATCCCAATGATGGAAAAGTGACTCTGCACAGCACCCCACTGTATATCCAGACTGGGTATATTTTTATTTTTGCTCTTTTTCTCCTTTCCTCTTTTGTTCAGCCCAAGTTTTCTCTGCAGAACCAGTTTTATTCCCTTACCCCTGCACCCCTTACTTTCTAAACAAACCATTGGCACCATTTTTGGCTTGTTGCACCTAATTCTTTGTTCAAGGCAAGTAGAACCTGAAATACAATTAATTGGAGAGCCATTTCTAATGGACCTACCTAAGAACATTTTTGGTGAGCCAACTAGGAGAGCAAAGCTCAGGTGCCAAGGAAGCCAAGGTAAGCCCTACACGGGTGCACTTTTACTTTCTCTCTAAAATGCCATCAAGGTTTTCTTTTCTCTTTCTCCCCATCACTCTCTCCGTAGGCCTGGAATGCAGGGAACTATTCTCGAGACACACTGAGGACAATTCTCGCAGTGTGTAGGGAGCTGGTGGCTGCTTTTCTGGCCTTAGGGGAGGGAATGTGGAAAGTAGACTTTCACTTTCTCTCTGGACACTTGCATCCACTCCTCAGGTTTGCACATTTGTTTGTTTTGTATTTTGCTGCCCTTTTTAAAAGTCAACCAGGTCTCCACTTACTCTGGTTTGCAAATAGCTGTTTCTCAGTTTGTATTTCACTCCGGAATGGCACCTGGCCAGCCACCATCTTGTCCTGCTGTGTGACTATGCATAACTTTTATGTGGGCATGTGTCATTGGCTGCTGCCATCTTTTTTCTCTTCTTTCTTTGTCTTTTCTTTTTTTTAATAACTGGCCTTACAAGCTAAGTCTCTGGTTTTAAGGAGCATATGAACTTGTGAAAAACAAAAGAGAGAAATGGTTTCTTCTTTCCACACAAGAGGAAAACTGCATAGTATCCCTTCAAGAACTCATATGGCCTTCGCTGGTGTGAAACCTTTGAGGGGCAGAGCTACAATCTGAAGACCACAGTCAAAGTCCCAGGCAGATATGGATGCAGAGAACAGGGCAGATGCAGGCCCAGAGGGAACACCAGAGGTGTGTCCCATGCGGCCATGACCATCTTACTGTGGCTTCAGGCAGAAAAGAGAGGCCTTCAAGGGAGTGGATGGGAAGGCCTAACCTGCCCTGGCTAGGTGCACATAAATGTGTGACCTTCTTGCCCCCTCCCCCCTCACCTAGGCCCAGACAATCAGGCCAGGCACCAGACAAGCCAAATGGCCTGGGGCAGCCTGAAGAAGCCCATGCACAGGCTCTCCAGGTTACAAAACCAGGCTAAGGGCTTAACTTACTTAAAGACTAAAGGCACCAAGGTGCTATGCACCTTGTCAGACCCAGGCTGAGCTAAGAACAACAGGAATGACAGCAGCCCTGCAGGAGCAGATGCTCAGGCTACTGGCGCAGCATTGCCCCAGCTGACAGCAAAGAGCACAAGCTGGTGCTGGCACTACAAAAGGCACTAGAGCCAACCGTGTGCCTCAGCCACCACCCGCCTCCACAGCTTATCAACATTACTCTCACTGGATCCAAGAGCCAGCCTGTGGCCATCATGTCTGGCTTTTGTGTTCAATGCAAATGAGTTAAAGATGAGTTACGCCTGATGCCTAAACATAGGCATTTAACATGTAAAGCCTAACTAAAGTAACTGTGAGTGTGTAAAAGCTGAACCATCCCCGTTACTAGTCCCTTTGCCATCAAAACAAATACAAGTCCTTCTTCTCGTATGGCTTCACTCTGGTTAAGTAGAGTCATGAAGAGACTTGAAATATAAGATGTACACAAGAAGTTCAACTATTTGATTAAAAGAACTTTGCTTGGGAAAGTTCTACCATTACCTCAAGGGGATTAAAGAACTAGCCAAGGCCAGCAAATGCCCCAACCCCCTTGTCCCTAAGGAGTTAATGGTTCCCAATACGGAAAGAAGGGCCTTCTCCTGTGGTAAAAGATGCAGAAATCACCCTGAAAGAGACATCTGTCCAGCCCATTTGAGAGTCACAAAGCACACTTTGGGTCTTCTCTTTCTGTGTGGGACGTCACCTTGAGTTCAGACCTCACTCTCACCTCTTTATAGCCCTAAGCCAAGCCAATGGAGCAGAATTGATTCTGACAATTTCTTTTTTTTTTTTTTTTTTTTTTTGCAGTACTGGGGATCAAACTCAGGACCCTGCGCTTGCTAGGCAAGCGCTTATTCCACTGAGCTATATCCCCAGCCCGATCCTGACAATTTCAGACAAAAACAGCTTATCTCCTATTGCAAAGTGGTCTGAGTTCCAAACTGTGAGGTGGCAAAGATGGATATGGGATGGTACTTTATATCCTCCAGTTATAGCGTTTTTGATCAGAACATAAAAGGTGGAGTAAAATGCCTTATGTCCAGGCTTTTTTTAACAGAATAAAAAATAATTTGAAAAAAAAATTAGAAAAGGGAAAGAAACTGCTCAAAGGGAAAGAACAACTGGGAGGAAGCAAAGGAGAAAAGAAAGAAAGAAGGAAGGAAAAAAAAAATATATATATATACACACAGAATAACTGGGATAAGTGTACTGCTGATTTCTATTGGTGTATTAAAAGGAACAATCAGTGCTTAAATTTTTTTCCTTTTTTGTAATTTTTGCCCAACTTTGCATACTTATCTCTAGTTATCTGAACAACTAATTTGAAGACAACAATATGCAAATATAACCGCCATTGTTGTTCAGGTTTTTGTGACCCTTTATCAAAGAGAATGCTCAAGATCTATAGTACTTAGTGTAAGCCCCAAACAGTGAAAAAATACCCTGTTTGATCCTGTCCTGAGACTCCCATTTGTCTCACACTCACGGGGATGTGGGTCTCTCTGACTTGCCTGATGATACTGGGGGGTGCCTTCTATCTCCTCCTTACAATGCTCAGGCCAATAAATCAGGCCCATCCCTTCTGCTAACTGCTCTTATCATGGAGGCAAATAGGTACAGTAAAAAGTCTGTTAATTATGATCAAATGAGTGGGGTCATACAGGGCACAGAAGAAAATCCAACTGCCTTTTAGTACTAAGTGACAGAAGCCTTTTGCAAGTATACTAATCTAGATCCATTTTCCAGGAAGGGAAAAATAGTAATGGGACAGCTTTTCTTTTGTCAGCCACCCCCACATATTCAACATAGACTACAAAAACTTCAGATAGACCCTCAGACGCCTATGGCCCAATTGCTGGACATAGCCTTTTCTGTGTTCAGCATTCAGGACCTAGATGAGGTAAAAAAGAGAAAAGCTAAGATTATGGTTGCTACAATTGTTAGTATTTTAAACCCACTCAGGTCATCTAGAGAAAAACTCGGGGAAAAATGAGGAAAGGGTTCCTGTTTCAAATCCAAAAAGCTGGACACTGGACATGAGATTGTGCCAAAGCTCCACCTGGGCACTGCTCTGTATGTAGGGCAGCTAATGCACCTGACTATTGGCACTGGAGGTCTTACTGTTCTGGCTCTTAAAGAGGCACTAGGCCAGCCAAAATCCTCATTTGCTAAAGAGGCCCAGGAAAGCCTGCAAGGTCCCTGTCACAGACATTACTATCTCCTCTGAAGAACCCTGGGTAACCCTGGACATCACGGGTGAGCCAATTCACTGCTAATTGATACAGGGGTGACTCATTCTGCTTGATTTTCTTCTCTAAAAATCCTCCCTCTGGATCTATAGTCATAGTGGGAGTCCAAAGGGCCCCTAATTAGATCTCCCAGACCCATACAGACATGCAGAACATCAGTGATCTGCCCCCATGACCTACCCCTCCAAGATCTGAAGAGGTGTGGTTTACTGATGGAAGTAGCTTTGTCCAAGAAGGACACTGAAAGTCACAGTAGTCAGCAGTCAACAGGGCACTGAAGCTAATCCTTTTCCCCCAGGCACCTCTGCTCAAAAGGCAGAGCTGACAGTTCTTACTCAGGCATTGATATGAGAAAAAAGGTAGCAGGTTACTACATATCTATGTGGACTCCATATATGACTTTCTGATGCTGCAATAAATAATTATCTAGAAAACACATGCAAAAAGTTCTACAACTCCTAGAGGCAGTCCATCTTCCCAATCAGATTACAGACATACACCATAAAGGACACAAAAGAAACACATCTAAAGTCTCCTTGACAAAAGTCTGGTGGGAAATAAAAATGGCAGTCCTACAACCCCTTAAGACCCTAGCCTTATTCTCAGTTCCTGAAGGACCATTAAAACCAGTATATTCTCCCTGCCAGGAAGATAAAAGGCCTTAGCACAAGAGAAAATTTTAAAAGTGCCTTTGGTGGTATTTTAAAAAACGAGCTCATCCTCCCACAAGGGATATAGTGGAAGGATATTTTTTAAAACACACATTGCTTCTCAGCCTTTTGGCTAAGATCAAGTGTAAAAAACGCTATGATTCCTTCTACAAGGAAAGTGATACTACCTTGGAAATGGTCGCTCAAGTGGCTAGGGACAACTACCTACCAGATTTGCAAACCTTGCTCACTCTGTGCCGACAACAACCTGGGCAAGCCCAAATCCCCTCCTTTATTAGCACCTGCACAGAGAGGGACGCACCCTAGAGAGAACTGGAAATTAGGCTTTATTCATATGCCACCATGTGCAGGATTTAAACAGATATTGGTCCTAGTTGACACCTTTAGAAGCTGTATCAAAGCCCTTCCTATCCATTCAGGTAACGCTACTGAGATACAAATCATCCTCAGATTTGGACTACCCCAATTTCTACAGAGTGACAGTGGATCTTCTTCTACCTCCCAGATAAGTCAGGGAGTAGCAAAGGCTTCACAAATAAAGTGCCACCTTCATTCCACTCAGAAGCTTCAACCTTCTAAAATGGTAGAGAGAGCCAACCAGACCCTAAAGTGAGCTCTGGCAAAACTTTGCCAAGAGACATCTGAGTCCTGGCTCTGACTGATACCAATAGCATTCGTGAGGGTTCATAACATGCCCAAAACAGGCTAAGTGCAAGCCCAACTGAAGTATTATATGGCAGATTGTGTTTATCCTCTGATATGATGGTAGACCCAGAGACTACAAGACCTTTACAATATCTCATCAATCTGGGCCAAGTTCAAGTTATCCAAGTATGGAAACAGAGTCCTGCTAGATCCTGGCCCAGGGAGACACCTCATGTCCACTCTGGAGACCAAGTTCTTGTGAAAATGGAGAGACAGAACACCAGTAGACAAGTTAATGCCAAAATATAAAGAGCCCCTTTCAATGGTCCTTTCAACACCCAGTGCAGTAAAGGTGGCAGAGACAGATAATTGGATCCATCTTTTTATACTAAAGCTGGCCACACCGGAACTGTGAAGAACAAGATTACCCAAAGAAAGAAAGCTATTCCTGTGAACGTCCAAATGACTTGAAATTTATCTTCAAAACACAAGCCTTCAGTGCTGGGACAGACAGATAAACAAGATATTGCTTAAGGCTATATCATTCTGACTCTTGGTAATTTATCTGACATACCTTTCTAACATACATTCCTCACTACAGGAAGTGTGGAAACCTGACCTGCTCCTCACATTTGGGATAATAGTAAAGTTTCTTCCCCCTATCAAACAGGCAGCTTCATGATCACTATTTTCTCATTATTTTCTCATAGGTTTTCTTTCTTCAACCCAGCCAGTAAGCCACAGCATCCCAAGGTAGTTGGAGAGCACATTATCCCTAATAGGTAAGTTCTATGGCCTCTGCCAGCTTAAAATTATAAAAGATAGAGACCAACACCCCAAAGAGAATTATGAGGTTTATGTCTCTTGGGGGGAAGTGAGATAGGAGGTAGGGCATGGCAAAACTGGTGGAGGAAATAAACAGGATCTATCAATTACAAGATCCACACCAAATAATTCCTAGGACCTTATATGTAGAACTTCTCAGGGGCTCCCCCAAGATGTGGACAACATATAAAGACACAGATTCCATGAGAAGCCTGCTCTCATGTCTCTTCAGGGTAGCCCACTCTGTCTTCCAGACCTAGGTACACTTTTATTTTTGCTCTTTTTCTTGTTTTCTCTTGTGTTCAGCCCAAGTTCGCTCTGCAGAGCCAGTTTTTCCCTTATCCCTTCAGCCCTTGCTTTCCAAACAAACCACTGGCACCATTTTTGGCTTGTTGTATCCCATTCTTCATTCAAGGCAAGAAGGACCTGGAATACACTCAATTGGTGGACTACCTTTAATACTACCCTACAATACTATCAACCTGAACTCAACAGATTATTGAAAGACCTCATATGCTATCACCAGATGAAATCACCAGGCAAAGACGGTTCAACATGTGAAAATCAATCAAAATAACAACCACATTAACAAAATGAAGGGGAAAAACCACAAAACTACCTTAACTCATGTAGAAGAACATTTGACAAAATGTTTACGGCATTATGTTAAGTAAAGTAAACTAGTCACAAAAAACACTCTATTTATATGATCTACTCATAGTCAAGATCACAGAGACAGAAAAAAGAGTGGTTTCCAGGATCTGGAAGTTAAGGAGTAGTCGGAAGATATAATTTAATGGGTGGGGACGAACTTTGAAAGACTTCCTTTGCCTTTCAAAGGAAAGAGCTTTGCATTGTCTTCTAGCACATGGAAAATTACAGCTTTTACTGGAAAGACATGAACTAGTTCTGTAAATTCAAAAGGCTCAGAAGCATCTAAGGAGCTGAAATCTTTGAGAACACTCACATAGATGCCTCCATCCCACACATCAGGTTGTTAGGTCTTCCAAAGCAGAGGGCTGACCTTGGGGTGGCATATATAACTAGACTGGGCATTTACCCTTCAACCATGAGAGTATTACCAGGTTTTGGATAGGCCCTCAGCTTTGTTTGCCTTATCATTGTAAGAGATGAGAACTTTTTATATCCAATCAAAGAGGCACTCTGACATTCACAACTGACTTTCAAATGTGTGTTACTTACACTCAGTGGCTATTTTTCTTTCTATAGACCAACAGTGACCTTTAGAAATAACCAGTCAATCCATTTTTTTCTCTGTATTTGTTATTTTCTCCATAATTCTCAAACTTTTCATTCATTGCACCTTCAAGTACACTCCTTTCTGATAAGCACCCCCAATTCACCACTGGTGACCTGCAGTGAGTGCTGTACTCTATACTCACTGCCAAAATGGGGTCCTCTTTGCCAGCTGCACACGAGTCACCCGGCCTCAGTACTTCATCTTATATTTGGTTTTTCAGACAATTCCTACTACCACTAGCAGTTACATTCTCTAGTTATAGTATACAAGATGTAAAGTAAGGATCAGCACCTGTAAAGGAAAGACTGAAAAATCAGAGCAAAAGTTGAACTGTGGTATAAGACTGAACAAAGCCTTTGTCAACATGGAAAAAAGGTCTAAATCAAATATTACCGGTCATGTCCACCACAATACTACTTTTTGTCATGACTCATTTGGGCTCTCAGTGGTCCCGAGGAAAAATAGGGGCAGAATGAAGAGAAATAGACAAGATTGAAGTCAGTTGGAGGTCCTCTCTCTCCTGATGGGAGGAGAAGAATTGAACAGTAGGGGTGTTTATTTATACCTTTGCAAAGTTAGTATCATGAGACACAAGGCTGCTCAGTGACCAATGACTGAAATTGTCTAAGCAGGATGTTTTTCTCAAGACTGAGGTAGCTTGACTGTTTGAGGCACTGTGGCCTTGTCTTACCCCCACTCACATGACCAATTTCCACCTTCAGTCACTCCCTACACTTTTTTAAAAATGCACTAAGAAACGAAGGGCTGGAATTGTACCTCAGTAGTAGAGCATTTACTTAGCCTGCATAATACCCTGAACAATTTCCTACTTTTAATCTATAGCACGGTAAAAGATAAAAAGAAAAGCCTGAAACAAATGCTAAGCAGCACTGACTTCATGACAACAGATTAAATTGTGAGTCTTGCAGGAAGACAGGGGTTTGTGCTCTCTCTAGCTCTAGGGAAATCACCTGTAGCTCAAGTCCTCGGCCCTGTCCCCCACCCTCCAGAAGCAGTTGGCTTTAGGTAGTTCGGTTCCCCCCACCCAAGGTGACACCAAGGATTGAACCCTGAGCCTTCACACTGAACTATAACCCTACCCTTCTTATTTATTTTCAGGCAGAGTCTTGCTAAGTTGTTAAATTGCCTATGCTTATCGAAGACTGGGTTAAATAACCCTAAGTTATTGCGGGCTCATCAGGCCTGCAGTCTCCCAAGTAAGGGACAGAAGAAGGTGAAAATAAAAATGAGACAATGGAATATGATTTCAGGGCTTCCAGGTGGGATTGATTCTTTTCCAGCTTCTATATTCTCTGAATTAGCCAAAGGCTTTTCTTGTTGGCCCATATTTATTAGGTTTACAAATAAGGGAGGGGGAAAACTGAAGAAAATGCAGGAATCTGGGCAGGACTTGGGAATCCTTTCAAGGACTGCTCCAAGTAATATTATGTTAATTTAGGAGAACTATGTTATCTCCAGGAAGGCCTTCACAGCAGGGCTGAGATGCCTGCAGCCATAGTTTCCCAGAAGTTAATAGGGATGGGAGCCAGGCATCCTCTGTGGTCACCTTGTCCTTGAGGCGTCACAGCATCACAGGCCAATACAGGCCTCAGCAGTGTGACCAGTGACTCATAGAGGTTCATTTAGTATGAATCAGCTGCCCATCTGCAGACAAGGGTGCCTAAGCCTCAGACAACTCCCAAGTAAATGTGAAAAGCGAACTGGTTAATATTAAATCCTGCTCAGAGCCACTTTGTAGTGGTCCCCAACAATGCTGAGCTCAAATTTGCAACCCTTCTACCTCAGCCCCCCAGAGGGCTGATATTATGGGAGCACACCACCACACCCAGCCTGTAGTTCTACTGCACACACCTTCTTACCCTGGCAGGTATGTGAGAGGACACATCCACCAACACACCTGCCCACAAAATATAACATGGTCTGAGCAAAAATGAAGATCAGCTAATCAATCTCTCTTCCTCAGGAATTTTAAGCAAGAAAATAGTTATCAAAATGAAGCTACAGTGAGGTGGCCTAACCACAGAATTGAATAAGGAAGCATGGAAGTTCATGTTCAAGCAGAAATCTCTTACAAACTATTTACAAATTATTTACAAAACTGAGTAAACAGAAGCAGAGGATGGAAGACGTCTGCTATCAGCACAGAGAGGCAGGGAGATAGAAGCTAAAAGAGTGGAACTAAGGGCCGGGCACTCCTACTGCTATCTCTGCTCTTTGAGAGGCCTAACTGCTCATTTGGAGGTTTGTGTAAATCACCCTCCACCAACAGTTGTATTGATCCCTTATCGTCAAGGTGCTAAATGGGTGCTTCCCACCGTTCTTTCACAAAATTATTATCTGACATTTGCTCTAAAAGCAAAGATTCTGCCCATGTTCTTTATTTTGAGTTAGAATAAATCCACAATGTCATGGAAAGGTTTCTTCTTGTTAGTGTTGCAAATCTGTGTTCTCCTTTCCTATTCAATCGCCCCAAAATATAACTCCGATTCAAAATATCTTATTCAGTGG
Organism: Dinomys branickii; assembly: GCA_004027595.1. Taxonomy (NCBI): domain Eukaryota; kingdom Metazoa; phylum Chordata; class Mammalia; order Rodentia; family Dinomyidae; genus Dinomys; species Dinomys branickii. Next base: position 9,603 of record PVLD010025036.1, on the reverse strand, counting down.
TGATTCTTCCTATTTCACCTGTCACGGGTACTGAGTCTTGTGCTCAAAGAAAACCTCCTGCCCTTAGTCACAATTGCACCTGTGGCAAGAGTCCCAACAGTTATTACTCCACTTTCACAGCACAAGGGTAAGAACATTGAATCTTAGGGCACTGATTCTCCCTCAAAAACAACACTAATTCTGGGAAGTTCAGATAATATACTTCTGACTGTCTGACCTCAAAATGTAAGTATAAATTGCTTTTCTATTAAAAGGACCTAGCATTAGATTTTCCTGTTTAAATTAGATTTCTATACTGTCCTTACCAAATCATTCACAACTATTTCAGGTCTACAGAGCCACCTGCTGTTTCAAAAACAGACTGCAACAAATTTATTTCTCAAATCTCAAAAAAGCTTGTTCAACTAAATTGTTTATTCCTTCTCTCTAGCACCCGCCTCTTCTCCCTTTCTTTTTTCTCCATTGTTGCTGGTAATGATGATAATGATGGTGATAACTCTCTGTTCTCAAGGTAAAAATATTCTGCCGAGCCAAATTCAAGACTATTTTTATTGTGGTTGTGTACATATGGAAAAGTGCTACTAATTGCATTCATTTCATTTTGACATTTGCATTTGAAAAAGTTATTCCATGTTGGAAATGAGAAGGCAGGTTTACTTGTGCTGCTCTTGGAGAACATATCATTAACTTTTTCTCTAGATGTGTTCAGAAATGTAAAAACATTTTCAAAACAAAGGTCATCCAAGTGGTCCCTGTAATGTCAAGAGCATTTTGCTGTCTAACCCTGTAGTCCATCTCTGAAAAGGAGCCCATGCAGGAATACAGCCTAGGGTGCTACCTGTGCTTTCAGAATGAACTGTAAACAGAGACATGAGAAATGAAGTCTCACAAGACTCCTGCTTCGGTAATGTCTTCCATGTTATTTTCCTTCCATTTGAAAATTTAAATGTGACTAAAGAAACTTTCTAAGAAATCCCAAACAGATCCTGAAGTATATGCAAGTTCGCTGAGCTAGGAGTTCCCTCCTCTTCTAGTACTATCCCTTATCCAACAGAAAACACATGTGTGTGTGCCTAATAAATATTTTTAAATCATCCTACATTTATCCCTGATGATGGACTGGAAAAGCTAAGAGGAAAAGAGATACCTTGAGCTCTTTGTTAACTGAACAAAATGGGTTCTGGATGAACAGTGTGTAAAACCACCGATCTTTTAGTCACAAACAGTTCTAGAGGGTGGTTCTAGGCAGGATGAAGAAAGTGTATTCCATGCTGTCTCATCCGCTGGATGCAACTAAAGTCCTGCCCGGGATGCACAGAGCAGTTATTGAGAATTCTAAAACAGTAAGCGAGAGCAAGCTCCTGAGAGGCAAAAACCAGAACTACCACTGGTGAATTGTGTGCTCTTTCTCCTCCACTGCTTTCTGGCTTTAGATTCAAAAACATCCCAAAATCGAGTACTCTGCACAGAGTACAGCTGTTATTTCTACTGGAGCACAAATAGAACTCCAATAGAAATCCTCTCGTTCTGATCTAAAGAGCAAGAAAAGATGTCCCCGTGGATCAGAGAGAATGAAGCAGTTGCAAAGCCCCACTCGCATCTAAGACAGCATCAGAGGTGGTCCCAGAAGGCCTCATATTCTCATTCACTTTACCCACTGGTAAAGCACAAGGTTCTCTTATCTTCTACTGTCATTCAGATTCCTGTATACACATTATTCCTTCTGCCCTCTGAGATGCCCTATCCACTCCAAAAGATGTTTTTCAAATACTTGATTATAAAAATAAACCCTACTATATTATACACTTTTATCTGAAAGTTCTTTCCAAATCATCGCCTTAACCAGAATCTGATGTAGTCCTCTCTCAAGTCTGTTATTTCTGCAGAAGGACATCCTATTCAAACGATTGCAAAATTAATCTTATGTTTTGCCAGGATTCCTAAAGTCATCTAGAAGAGAGTTTATTTCTGCTTCAATATTCCTACTTCTCACTCAGAATAAGAAGTGTTTAAAATGTTCAGAAGTTGAAATGAGTTTAGTCTCAGCATCCTGTTTACTTACTAATTTAAGTTATTTAGTACTCACCGGAGCTGTTGCTAGATTAGGTGTTATAAGGACTTAATTCACGTATCTGTGTAAGTTCATACCATACATATTAACTCCAAAGGCAGAATAACATTCTTAATTATGAAGGAAATTCAAGAGAAGAAATGAAAGATGCAACTCTTGACTCTCCATTCCCAATACATTCACCTTCGATTCTCCACTCCAGCACGTCTAAACCCTAGCCCATTAAATGCCTCTTATGATCAAATAATTTTCCCTTTGTCACTCAGATTCAGATGTCAGGATTTCGAGTTTATTTTAGCTTTCATCAGGCAAAAAAGATTCTCTATCTATCTCATTAGAATTGTATATACATGGATGAAAATATTCAATCAATTAATGAGAATTTTCTATTAAGGTGTGGAATTGTGTGAGTCCCTCAGTGCCACCCAGACCCAACAACTGTGATTCTATGTTTCATGGTTCTGTGATTTTAAGATCCTAATCCATTGGGGCATAGTTGTCAAGGCACTAATAAACAGCCTCTTCCTTTTCTCTAGGTTCTCCTGTCAGGAATTTCAGATATGTCTAGCTGGTTTCCAAGCAACAACTCCTTTGAGGAAGTATTCACAGCCCACTTGTGAGCCTGTCTGAACAGAAGACAGCCATAGCATCATCCCTGTGATCTAGAAGACAGGTAAACTCCAATAAAGACAAAGTAGAAAAGTGCCCTGGGTACACTTTCTTAATGGAGTAAACTATCCACTGGCCACTAAATTTATTTACTTTTGCAGAGAGAACTAATGAGAAGCTCTGTACAGAAAGAGTTGTCAGTGTATCCTTACAAAAGACCTACCTCAGAAAAGAAGATGGCAACTTTTCAGGAGCCAAAGCTATATGCTGGTATAATTCAACATAGTAGAAGAGAATACAGCAGAATTCTGCCTTCCAGTTGATCACTTCAACCCTTCACCAGAGGCAGAAGGAAATTGGCCTTTTGGAAGAGAAAAGAATGGATCTTTCATCATGTCAAATATTTGGTGTCCTGTGAGGTGAAAAGAGGGTATACACTACTGGGCTTCCAATACTTCCTAAAATCTACTCGTAAACTCATGTATGTATTCTGCTACATGCTCTCCTCCTCCCTCTTCTTATGTGTGATCAGTCTGCTGACCTCACAGGAACACATCACAGATAACTCTCTCCCACAGTACCTCACCCAAACATGTCGTACCACCTCTGGGGAGTTCTTGTTTGTTCCTCCTCTTCCTATTCCTCCTCTTCCTCTTCCTCCTCCTTCTTCCTATTGTTCTTCTCTTTCTCCTCTTCTTCCTCCTGCTCCTCCTCCTCCTCCTCCTCCTCCTCCTCCTCCTTCTCCTTCTCTGTTATGATTTGTGTCTGGATGTATCCTCCCAAAGTCTCATGCGGTCATGGAGAATTTATGATTGATTCATGGTCTAATGCTAGGACTATGGGTGTAAGTGCTACACCAGCCCTCCGGTGGGTCACTAGCTTGCACACAGTGCAAGACAGGGAAAGAGGCTTGCTGTCTGCTGCTGCTCCTTTTTTGCTCTTGCTGCTTTTGCTGTTTTCTGACGCCATGAACAATTGCCCTCTGCCATGTGCCACTCTTCCTTGGAGCCAGCCAAGTATGAATTGAAACCTCCACAAACAGTGACCTAAATAAACCTTTCCTTCCTTCACTTGGGGTGTCAGATATTTTGTCCCACCAATGAGAGAAAAATAACTAAGACCTTGTCTTCCTCCTCTTCCTCCTCCTCCTCCCTCTTCTTCTTCTTCTTCTTCTTCTTCTTCTTCTTCTTCTTCTTCTTCTTCTTCTTCTTCTTCTTCTTCTCCTTCTCCTTCTCCTTCTCCTTCTCCTTCTCCTTCTCCTTCTCCTTCTCCTTCTCCTTCTCCTTCTCCTTCTCCTTCTCCTTCTCCTTCTCCTTCTCCTTCTCTTTCTTCTTCTTCAGGTTACTCAGAAACCATTATCATTCTTCACACCATCTCCCTCTCCATGTGTATCATCCTTACATTTTCATACACTGAAGTTTTCAAAACTCTTCCAAGTTTCTCTTTTTACACCATATGTAGTATATGTCCATGCATTTAAATGCTACTCGATTTTTATTAAAGGGAAGTGAAGAGGGCCAGTACTCTTCAACGCTGCCTCTTTGATTTTAAATCTTTTCCCACTCCACAGGCTTTCTCAGGAACTTCTAGGTGTTGACTTCACTTAAGGAAGGTAACATTTGTAGATTCTCCACGAGGTAGGTACAGTCAAGATTTTGTGTATAATTTATCTCATATTTGCAGTAGTTATATCCCACAAAGCTGCCATAAACACTACATTGGTAAATACTAAACCTCATGGTGGAAGGACAGAAACCAAGGTAGAGCCCAAGAGGATGAGCCAGAGACCAGACATAGTCCCCAAGATTGCCCCTCCAAGGCCCACACAGACACACCCAAAAGTGTACTTTATTAAAATCCTAGCCATCTCTCAAGAAAATTGAGTTCATAATAACCTTAACATCACAACTTCCAACACTATTGTATTTTTAATGTTACTCTTTAGAACACTTTAAGTTTACAAAAATGTTGTGACAACAGTACAAAGCTCTCATCTGCCTGCACCCAATTTCCTTATTATTAACCTCTTATATTACTGTAGTACATTTGTTACAAGAAACAAACTAATATTGATACATCGTTAACTAAAGTCCTTACTCTATTGATTTTCTTTAGTTTTTACCTGATATCTTTTTTCTGGTTCATAATTCTTTCCAGGATATCACGTTATGTTTAGGTATCATGTCTCTTTGGTTCCTCATAGCTGAGGCTGTTTCTCTAATTTTCTTGTCTTTGTGATCGTCATAGTTTTAAGAAGTACTGATCAGGCATATTGAAAATGTTCTCTTTGGGATATTTTTCTGAGGTTTCCCTGCAGTTTTGTAATGTTTAGACTGCAGTTATATAATATTTTAGAGGAAGACCACCACACATAAAGAGTCAGTTCACCATATTCTGTCTAGGGTCAGTTCTATACAAATTGGCACCAATATTGTTAATGCAGATTTCCTGTCCTAAGGTAATGTTTGTCATGTTTTCACTATAAAGGCTTTTCTCCCTCACTTTTGATATTTTCCACTTTAGGAGTCACTACCTGTAGTACACACTTAAAAATGGGAAATTATGTTTTTTGAGGGCAAAGTACCTTCATTGATTTTAACCTATTTTTTTCCAGTGGTTGCCCTAGGGCTTCAAAAATGTATGTTAACTTACCTGAATTTCCTGCAAATTAATAGAAACAATTTCAGTGATATACACCAAGTTTTCTCCACTCCATTTTCTGTGTTATTGTCATATATATGTCTATATGCTATAGAAACCCAACAATACCATGTTATAATTGTTGATTTATGTAATTGTATGCCTTTAAGAAACTAAAAGCATACACATTATGACATATGTATAAACTTTAAATAACATTTCCCGTTTTTGTACTCTTCAAGTGTTTCCCTGTAGTTTCAGGTTAATATCTGACGTGACTTCCTTGCTACCTGCTAGCTTTTTTCTGCCACTTTTTGTCCTTATTGTGAGCTATGTCAGTTTCCACGTGTTATGCACTCACCAACTCACTTTCCAAATCCATTCATGGAGACATAATTCATATACTGTACAACTCACCCGTTTAAACTGTATAATCTGATGATTTCATGGTAATCACAGTGCAACCACTGCTACAACTTTAGAAAGTTTTCATCACTTCAGAGGGAAATTGTGCATCCTTTAGCTGTCATCCTTCTACCTTCTCTCCCCCTCCAGTTCTATGTAACCTACTACTATTTATCTCTGTACAGTTGCCTATTTGGGACATTTCATATGAATAGGAGAACAGAATCTGTGGTCTTCTGCAACTTTCTTCTTCCACTTAGTATGTATGTGTTCAAGGTTCTGTCAGGAGGTATCATGCCCTTCATTCTTTTTATTGCTGCACAATCCATTATATAAGTAAGCCCCATTTTATTTATCCATCAGCTGATGTGTATCCATCTTTCAACTACTGTGACTAGTAGCGCTATGAACATCTGAGTACAAATTTTTACATTGATGTTTCATTTTTTGCCTTGCTATAGACCTAAGAAAGAAACTGCTAGATCCTATGGTACCTCTATATTTAATTACCTGAGAACTGCCAGAATATTTTCTTTTCTTTTAAAAGTAAAAGCACAAAAACATTAACAAACAGACACAAAGTAGCATAAGAAATAGTACAATCAAAACTGATTTACAGACAATGTGACATGGACATTTACAGACAATGTTGACATGACTCAACAATGCTTGTTGCTTTACCTATTGATATCTTTGAAGTGTATATTCATGAACACAGTTACAGACATGCGAAATTGGTCAAACAATTAATCATCTCAACAACAGAAAAAAAAAGAAAGAAAGAAACCGGAAAGCATTAACAAAGCAACACAAAATAGTACAATAACAGTAAGATCAGAATTGAATTATAGACAAAGCATCAGAAAACCAACAATAGTTGCTGCTTTGCACATTGATATCTTCAAAGTGTGTGCTCAGGATAACACATACACACATGGAAGATTGATCGAATAACCCGTCATCAACTATTCCTTAGCATTAAGTGATATAATACAATAGTAGGACCATGTTAGCCCTCCTGCACATATGTATATACATATATACATACATACATTTTTGCCTCTTTCTTTTCTCCTTTCCCTCGTCCCATCTGTTCTTTGCATTTCAACAGATTTCCTTCATGTCTCTTAGTGTATATTCCTACCCTCAGGTTCTTACACCAGTGATACAATATGTTCCCTGCTCATGTACCACTGATTTATTTCACTTATGAGTATGGACTCCAGTTTTGACCACTTGCCTACAAAGTCCCCAAAACTGTCTTTCTTTATAGCTGAATAATATTCCATTATATAAAAATGCCACAGATATTTAATCCAGTCTTCTGTGGATGGACACTTGGGTTGCTTCCACATTTTAGCTATTACAAACTGCACTGCTATAAACATGGGTGCACATATATCAGAGTGATATGATGTTTTCAGATCTTCTGGGAAAATACCCAGAAGGGGAATAGCTGGTTTGAATGGAAACTCTAGACCTAGTTTGCTGAGAAATCCCCAAACGGCTCTCCACAGTGGTTGCACCAGTCTGCATTCCCACCAGCAGTGTAATAGAGTCCCTATTTCTCCACAGCCTCGCCAGCATCTGTTATTGGATGACTTTTTCATACTAGCGAGTCTTACTGGGGTGAAATGAAATCTCGATGTTGTTTTTATTTCCATTTCTCGAATGACTAAGGATGTGGAACATTTTCTCATATATTTATTTGCTATTTGTATTTCTTCATCTGAGAAGTGTGTATTCATCTCAGCTGCCCATTTCAGTATTGGGTCTTTGAATTTGGACAGGTACATGTTTTTTAATTCTTTGTATGTTCTAGACAGCAGTCCTTTGTCTGAGGGACAGCCAGCTATGATTTTTTCCCAATTTGTGGGTTTTCTTTTTACTTTGCTGGTGATTTCTTTGGATGTACAAAAACTTTTCAGAAGGATGAGGTCCCAATTATTGATTCATTGAAGTGTTTCCCTTGCAGTTTCATTTTTCTTCATGAACTCTCTGCCTACTCCTATGTCTTCAAGATTTTTACCTACTTTCTCTTCCAATAGATTTAGAGTTTCTGTTTTAATGTTGAGGTCTGTGGTCCATTTTGACCTGAGTTTGGTGAATAGTGATAGACTGGGGTCTATTTTCAGTTTTCGGCAAGAGGCAAGCCAGTTTTTCCAGCACCATTTATTAAACAGGCCTTCTATTTTCCAGTGAGTTTGGTTGACCCTTTGTCAAATATTAGGTAGCTGAGTGCGTTTTTCGTTATGGTTGCATCTTCCAGTCTGTTCCATTGATCCTCAGGTCTGTTTTTTAGCCAGTACCAGGTTCATTTTATTACAGTAGCTTTGTAGTATAATTTCAGGTCAGGGATTGTGATTCCACCTGACTTGTCCTTGTTGCCCAGGATTGCTTTTGCTATTCTGGGTCACTTCTGGTTCCAGATGAATTTGAGGCATATTTTCTCTAGATCTGTGAGGTATGCTAACGGTAGTTTGATGGGAATTGCATTGAATCTGTACACCAGTTTTGGTAGTATGGCCATTTTCACAATGTTAGTTCTTCCTAACGATGAGAAGGGTGTTTTTCCATTTATTGAAATCCTCTTCAATCTCCTTTTTCAGAGTACTGTAGTTTTCACTGAATAAATCTTTCACATTCTTTGTTAGATTGATTCCTAAATATTTCAATTTCTTGGATGCTATTGTAAAAGGTATGGTTTCCTCAATTTCTCTCTCAGTCTGTTTGTTGTTCGTGCATAGGAGTGCTATTGATTTTTGAGTGTTGACTTTGTATCCAGCTACTCTGCTGAGTTAGTCAATTAATTCCAGGAGTTTTCTTGTGGAGTTTTTGGGGTCCTCCATGTATAGTATTATCTCATCTGCAAATAGTGATAGGTTGACTTCTTCCTTTCCTATCCTTATTCCTTTTATTTCTCTCTCTTGTCTGATTGCTCTGGCTAATGCTTCCAGAACTATGTTGAATAGTAGTGGTGACAATGGACATCCTTGTCTTGTTCCTGACTTTAAAGTGAAAGTTTTCAGTTTATGTCCATTTAGTATGATGTTGGCTGTTGGTTTATTATAGATGGCTTTGATCAGATTGAGGTAGAGGCCATCTATTCCTATTTTTTCTAAGGTTTTTAACATAAATGCATGTTGGACTTTATCGAAAGCCTTTTCTGCATCTATTGAGATGATCATGTGGTTTTTGTCTTTGACTGTATTAATATAGTGTATTACACTAGTTGATTTGCGAATATTGAACCATCCCTGCATTCCTGGAATGAATCCTACCTGGTCATGGTGTATAATTTTCCTTATGATTCGCTGTAATCTATTTGCCAATATTTTCTTGAGTATCTTTGCATCTATGTTCATTAGAGAGATTGGCCTGTAGCTCTCTTTCTTGGTTGGGTCCCTCTCTGGTTTTGGTATCAATATAACACTTGCCTTCAGAAATGTGTTGGGGAAAGTTGCTTCCTTTTCGATTTCATTGAAGAGTTTGAGGAGTGTTGGCATTAGATCTTCTCTGAATGTTTTATAGAATTCTGCTGTGAATCCATCAGGGCCTGGGCTTTTCTTTGTTGGTAAGTTTTTAATGACGTTTTCAATCTCATTAATTGATACTGGCTTGTTCAGGATTTTTACGTCTTCCTGATTCAATTTTGGTAATTTGTACCTTTCTAGGAATCTGTCCATTTCTTCTGTATTTTCTATCCTATGGGAATACAGATTTTCAAAGTAGGTATTAATGATCTTCTGTATTTCTTTTGGATCTGTAGTGACTTCATCCTTTTCATTCCTTATTGCATGAATTTGAGATCTTTCCCTTCTTTTTTTGATAAGGTTGGCTAGGGGTTTATCAATTTTATTTATTCTTTCGAAGAACCA
>PVLD010025035.1:0-24407 GCA_004027595.1 Dinomys branickii | reverse complement strand
AGACAAAAATGTATGTATGTATGTATAGAGGAATATTCATGAATATACATATGTGCAGGAGGGCTAACATGGTTCTACTATTGTATTATATCACTTAATGCTAAGCAATAATTGAAGACAGGAAATTAGATTAATAGTGTATATCTGTATGTGTTAGCCTGAACACACACTTCGAAGATAACAATATGTAAAGCAGCAAAAAAAAAAAAAAAAAAAAAAACTACACATTTAATTCCCATTATTACAGGGTAATGAAATGGAAGAAAGCATATGAGTTTGAATGTCAACCTTGTGTGTCATCCTTCCAGACTCTGGCGGAGGGTTGGGAACAGTGATGGCAAACATTTTAGACCCTTTGATGATGACAAAAGCCTGCTACTGCACATGCCGTAGGTTTGCCACCACTGAACTAGAACATTTCCTGCTAGAGGTAGCACAGAGGGAACCTGAGACCATGCCGGCAATGAGGAGCATCCATAACATTCGGGAGTGTCTAATACTGTTCTGTGAAATAGTACAAAGTAACTCTTTACTTTGGTGAAACCATTTGTATCCCACAAATTGAACGTAATTGTTAAGAATATTAAAATATTACTTTAACAAAATCTGTATTCTAGTAACACATGCATAACCAATAATCATCTTTGACTGTTCATGTCTTTATTTTAAGCAGCATAAAACTAGAATATATTTTAGATCATCTTCATTTAAATGTGATATTCTACATCTGTATCTTAATGAATGAATGTGTATCTCAATGAATTAATTATTTAGATGGATAAATATTTCCCTTTTATCTCATGTCCCAGTGACTATAAGGGGTAATATCTTGCACAAAAGTGACAAAATTTTTTCATCATGCATGAGACACTAAAACATTTAAAACAAAATTTTTATCAATTTCAATGTTTTCAGTTACAAATAATAAAATACAGAACAATATTCTACATAAAATAGTACAGAATAGAGTATGGAGCAATAATCACAATAAATTCTTTTACTTTTCAGAATAATTTTGCATAATCTAGACTTTATATATACAAACAATATCTTATATATTTATTAATTCTCATAGAACCGACATATTTTTGTGAAACAAAAATTAACTTCCAGAATTAGACCTCCTCTTTCTTAAGAAAATCTATTTTAGAATATTTAATTGGGGTCAATCTTCCATTGCATTCAAATCTATAGGACCAGACCTGACCAATCATTGAAATTACTTCTTGTTTCTGGTCACTATAATTAGTTCTCTAATGACAACTAACATAAACTAGACTGATTGAATATTTCTTGGGATTTTTTAAAATTGAGCAATAATTCTACAAGAAATTTAGAGAAGATTTAATACCAGTTCTCCTCAAATCCTTTAATGAAATAGAAAGGGAAGCAGTTCTCCCAAATTCATTCCTGGAGGAAAGTGTTACCCTGATACCAGAGAAAGACTCAACCAAAAAAGAGAACTATAGGCCAATGTCCTTAATGAACATAAATGCAAAAATTCTCAATAAGATACTGGCAAATAGAATACATCAAATCATCAAGAAGATTATACACCAGGATCAAGTTGGATTTATCCCTGGAATGCAGGGATAGTTCAATATATGCAAATCGATAAATACAATACACAATATCAACAGAGCCAAAGATAAGCATCACATGATCATCTCAATAGATGCAGAAAAAGCTTTTGATAAAGTCCAGCACTCATTCATGATAAAAACACTACAGAAAATCAGAATAGATGGTCTTTACCTCAATCTGATCAAAGCCATCTATGACAAACCAACAGCCAACATCATACTAAATGGACAAAACTGAAAGCTTTCACTTTAAAATCAGGAACAAAACAAGGATGTCCACTGTCATTACTCTTATTTAACACAGTTCTGGAAACATTAGGTAGAGCAATTAGATAAGAGAGAGAAATAAGAGGAATAAAGGTAGGAAAGGAAAAAGTAAAATTATCATCATTCACAGATGATACTCTACATGGGAGACCCCCAAAACTCCACCAAAAGATACCTAGAATTAATAAATAAATTCAGTAGCATAGCTGGATTCAAAGTCAACTTCAAATATCAAGAAAATTACTGTAAATAAATACACTGAGAGAGAAATTAAAGAAAGCACACTTTTTGCAATAGCACCCAAAAAATTGAAATACTTAAGAATCAATCTAACAAAAGAAGTAAAAGGTCTATAGAGTGAAAATTATAGTACTCTGAAAAATAGATAAAAGAGGATTTAAGAAAATGGAAAGCTAGTCCTTACTCATGGATAGGAAGAACCATCATTATAAAAACAGTCATGCTCCCAAAGTTGTTATACAGATTCAATGCCATCATGATCAAAACATCTCACAGATCTAGAGAAAACATTCCTAAAATTCATCTGGAACCTGGAGACGCAAAATAGAAAAGCAACTCTGAGCAACAAAGGCAAGGCAGGAGGCATCACAATCCCTGACTTATATTACAAAGATACTGTGATAAAATCAGCATGGTACTGGCAAAATAACAGACCTGAAGATCAATGTAACAGATAGAAGATGCAGGCGCAACCACAGACATATTCAGCCACTTTATCTTTAACAAAGGGGACAAATATGCTCACTGGAAGAAAGATAGCCTCTAACAAATGGCGCTGGAAAAACTGGCTCGCCACATGCCAAAGACTAAAGCTAGACCCATGACTATCACTACACACTAAAACAAAGTAAAAATGGATCAAAAATATAAATATTAACACAGAAACACTAAATCTACTGGAAAAGGAAGTAGGTCAAAGTCTTGAAGATATGGGGTAAGCAGAGAGTTCATGAACAAAAACTAAAGTGCACGGAAAAATCTTCAAAGAATCAACCACTGAGATCTCATCTTACTGAGAAGATTTTACACATCAAAAGAAATCACCAACAGAATAAAAAGAAAACCCATGAATTGGCAAAAATTTTATCCAACTCTCCCTGTGATAAAAGATTTCTATCTAGAACATGTAAAGAATTTTTAAAAATCAGGCTTCCAAGATTCAAAGACCCAATCCAAACATGTGCATCTGAGATGAATACATACTTCTTAGATGAAGAAATACAAACGGCAAATGAATGTGTGAAAAATGTTCAACATCATTAGTCATTCAAGAAATGCAAATTAAAACAACTCTGAGATTCCATCTCACTCCAGAAAGAATGGCTATCATCAAGAAGTCAATCAGTAACAAATGCTGGAGGGGCTGTGGGGAAAAAGGAACTCTTCTTCAGTGTAGGTGGGAATGTAGACTGGTGAAATCACCGTGGAAATCCATTGGAGATTCCTCAAAAAACTAGGATTAGAGGTCCTGTTTGACCCAGCTATTGCCCTCCTGGGTATTTTCCCAGAAGAACTGAAAACATCATACTGTATGTGCACTCATGTGCATAGCAGCACAACCTGTAATAAATAAATCTTGGAAACAACCCAAATGCCCGTCAACTGAAGAATGGATGAAAAATATGTGGTATTTTTATACAATGAAGTATTACTTAGCTATAAAGAAAGATAAACTCCAGGCTTTTATAGGTGAATGGATGCAACTTGAGACCATACTTATAAGTGGAATAAATCAGACCCACATGTGTAAACATTGTATTGTCTCATTAGTATAAGAACCTGAAAGAGTAAATAAAATCTGAAAGGTACAATAGATACTGTGAAAGGAAAAGAAACAGCTCAAAAGGAAGAAACAACTGGAATGGGGGAAAAGAGAAAAGAAGAGAGGGAAAAATATATATACACAAGATGGCTAAGATAATTGTACTACTAATTTCTATTGATTCACCAAAAGGAACAGTTAATGTTTATTTTTTGACCAACTTTATGTGCTTATATGTAATAATCTGAACAATTACTTTGATGACAACAATATGCAATATGACAACCATTATTGAATTCATATCGTCTTGGTTTTTGAAATTCTGCATTGTTTTGAATGCTTTTATTATTTTTTTTATTCTCTTTAAAATAAAACAATTGAAAAATGTGGTTTTGTTTTGTTGATAGAAGAGGAGTCCGGAGATGCTGGTGGCTATCAGTTCCATTACACAGAAAGGGTTAATCTGAAGAATACTAAGTTCTTAACCTGAAAATGTGATTTGAGTCTTTAGATTCAGGTGTATCTGAAGACTCACATGCCCTATGACACATGCCTATGTTTCTTTTCTCTGTAAATCAGTATGAATTGAACTCTGTTGCTTTATCGAAGAAGAGTTGTGGCTAGCACAATACTGATATTAGGATTAGAATATTGTAAGTTTTGAACACAAAATGTGAAATTAACAGAGTTGCAATGAAGATAAAGAAGAGCCTTTATTACTGCTCTAGAAGATGGATTTATTAGTCTGTGCTATGTCAGCTGAGTTTTAATAGCTATTTTTAGCTTATGACACAGGCCACATTACCAGTATGATGAGACTGGAGAAGAGTATCAAGATGTTAGAGATTGTTAGCAATTTTTTATAGCATTTAACAAGGACCTAAATACATTAAACACCTAAAAACAGACACATCCAGAAGCAGACCTAGCAAGTAATCCATGTTCAGGGAAGTCTTTATTGCTAGAGGCCACACGGTCATGACCTATGACAGTTAGCAACACTGACCTTTGGGGATTGAAAAAGCTGAATTTTCTGATCCCTTATTCAAAAATTAATATGAAAAATGATAGGAAATCAAGAAGCACAGAGGAAAATAAGATTGAGACAAAGAAGAGACAGAACTGTGTGAATTTTGGTTTTAAGAGTCTTTAAACACTTTACTGAGCATTCTGAGTCCCTGGGGGTATTATCTTCACTAAACGAATGTATAAGGGGATAAAGCCTGGATACAAGATGTCGCCTGGCCTGGATCATCAATATAGTACAGGCCATTGGTTCAGATTAATAGAGCACAATGAGAATATCACACGAGGGTAAGTGTGGACATCAACTAAAAATAAAAGAAAAAGCTGTAGGGTACGGGTTAGATTCAAGTATCATATCTCAGTTTTGATTTTAACCTGAGGTATCTCAAGAACTTAGTGCAGTCATAGAAGGCAAGACATGAAGGGAGTGGGGAAAGCAGGTAAAACCCAAGCTGGTAACCAGTCTTCTGGTTGCTCAAACTCAAGAGTCCATGTCCAGTTTCCTGAGGCGACACCAATTATTAAAATAGAACATTTTCCCAAAGAGGAATTCTCTCAAGTGCTCCTCAAGTATGAGGTCATTAATCAAGTAGTAGAAATGGAGCTACTCTCAGGGAGAGAAAGTGAGAGCAACTAGATTGGCTAAGAAATTCCTCTGCCGGAGTAAATTCATTCTGCCTCACGAGGGACTGCCCGTTTTCCCCTCCCAGGATATATGGTACATGTTATGGACTGGAGACATCTACAGGTTGTTCAGTCTTTTTTTCCAAATGGGAACTTTTGTTAGAGTTTTGCTGACTGGGCTTATTAGTAAGTTAACATTGAATAAATCTTCATTTCTACTAACTGAGTCAAGTACATTATTCAGATATTTTGAACTTAGAATTAGATGCAATAATTGGATGGAGGGCAGGGATATAGCTCAGTAGCACAAGTGCCTGCTTGGCAAGTGCAAGGTCCTGAGTTTGATTCCTGGCACCAAAAAGAAAAAAAAAATGGTATGGGCTCTTGAGGTGCCTTGATTTTCAGAATAGGAGAATGTACTGTCAATTTTATGTGTAGCAAATGCAATAATTTTTGAAGTTGCATGTATTGGGAATATATATATAGAGAGAGAGATAAATGTGATATATATAAAATTATATATGTAATTTTATGTACATTTATATCTATCTAGATTCTATATTGATATATCTATACCTATGTCTATATGTATATATAAAACTACTGTTGATAATAGAATACCTTCCTTGGAAACCTATAGTAGAATTAGTCAAAATGTACTTAGGAGCATTTGTGTAGATTCTGACCTCTCTATGGATAGCTGTCTAATTTTACAAACATGTGGAATGAAGCTTGTAAACATGAACTATTCCTTGCACAACTGAAAAATGTATACAGAGAAACTACTCGCTCTCAGCAGGAGCATTTAGGGTTTGTTTAAGGACTATGATTCCATTTTACTCTACAGTGGTAACTTCAAAGATTAACATGTTACTTTTGTGAAACAATTTATGAAACTGATCTTTTGCTTTGAAACTAACATATCCTTTACAAATAACTGCTTTGGTAGGAGATAGTTAAAAGTTTCCTAGCCTCAGAAATGGACCCATGACTTAGATCTGACCATTCAAAGTACTTTATATCCCAAGGATATTCAGAGATTGCGTATAACTCAAGCTATGCCAAGTTAGACTCTTGCAGATATTTTTATGCCAGAGCAGTAAGGAAAGACATTCATTACCTTGCAGAAGTGATTAGTTAGTAAGAAGTGCACCTTAGACTGCTGGTAGCAATCTTATCTGTGACATAGAGAATATCTATTCACCTAAGGAGACAGAAATCAGGCAATCAGCATCATCTGAAGCCTTGCATACAGCTAAGGGGCTAAGCAGTCACATAAACCAAAGAAGAATTCTACCTGCACATTTATTTATTTAATGTTTGATAATTATGCTTGATTTCTTTTCCTTAAATTACTTTGAATTTTGTTACTGTAACTTGCAACCGTGAAAACTCTAAGTAATAATTGAGAATTCCTTACAAAAGTATTTTAAAAGCAAAGCTAGTAATATGAAAATGTGGAAAGAAGGTATGAATCTTACTGGCGTATTAAACAACCTGAAGGGTTTTTATTTTGGTACATTTACAGAATTTCTCATTAGAAAGATTTGAAAGCCTATTGAAATAAGCAAAAAAAAAAAAAAGCTTGAGTACATATTTATTATAGCAGATAATAGATTCTTGAAGTCTGGCTGTTTCACTGTAAGAAAACAATGAAAACCTTTGAAAAACTATCATACTGTTAATCAACTTTTTAAATGTGTATTAATATTTGTTATGTGTTCAGCATTGTGATACATTGGTTCTATGGAGGTATGGGAATAGGTTAGCTTAAAATGAACCTAGTTTGTTCTGTCAAAAAGCCAACAGAATATTTTTAAAATGCTCTGCGTCAACCACATATTAATATAGAGTGAATGTGCTCATCAGTGCTCAGTTATGGAGAATATGATTCACAGTAGCAAATTTAAACAGAATATAACATTGACAGTGATTTTACAGTTGCTAGATATTTATATTCAGTTTATCTGTTAATACCCAGTAACAAAAACAAAAACTAGAAAGTGACTTTTAAAAAAAGTATTAAATGGTTTTAGGATCGTAGAGAAGGCTAAAGAAACACACTTTGGTTCCTTTTGAGACTTTTCTTTTGTGAGTCTGCTAACCTGGGGAGCACTGTGCCCAGACTAAACCTTCATGGTCACCTAAGGACTCTGCCACAGTGGTGCGAGGCTGTGACGAGGAATGCAGAGTCAGGAAGCTGCTGCCTCTGTGGCCAGCTCCCAGCCATGCAGGGCTGACTCCCTCTCATATCAGGAAAAACAGATGTTCCCGTCCTGCGGCTCAGCTTCCATGAACCGTGTAGGGTCGCACACCACACTGAGGCCGCCGCAGAAACCGAACTGCGCTCAAGTAACAGAAGCGGAGGTAGAAAAGTATCTCTAACTCCATTCTGCTTCCAGAGGGGTTTTACAAATTATATTTCAGAAAGCGTTTTTGCTATTAGAAGATAGTTACACATCTGTTTTAGGTAATCGATGCTTTTAAGAGCCAAGTGTTAATTTTCTCTTCTTCCCAGATTTCTTAGAACTTTAAAATAGGAAGATTATGTGTCCCTTAGGTATTTAGCATCTAATTCACATCATAGCTGCTCCAGTCATCGCCAACATTTTTGCTAATTTGGTACTTTTTTCTTTTACTTCAGTCAATTAATTAAAATTAATAAAATTCAATGGTACAATAGAAGCAAAAGTGGTTGCAATTAGTTTACCAACATCATTATATCTGCATAAAATCATTACAAAGTGAAATGGAAAAATAAGTCTAGTCTGAAATTTATTTAGTGTTGTTGTCACAAAATATTATGAAATGAATAGAACTTCCTCAGAAACATGTTCTCTCTCTCTTTTTGATAATTATGCCCATACATCAACACTAGATTTTTCTCTCCAAATGAAAACAAATGAAAAACACTTTGCTTGTAAAATAGGGTTACTAGCTGCTGTGGTTTAGGTCTAGAATGTCCCACAAAATCTCATGTGTTCAGAGGTGAGGCCTCTTGAGGGAGATTTGATGCTGGAAGCTCAGTACTCACTGGTGGCTCCACCCCTGATGATTTCCCAGCTGATGTGCTGTTAGGAGGGGAAGCCTGGTCAGAAGATGCGGGTCACTGTTTCCATTCCCTCCTTTCTCCCTTCCTCCTTCCTGGGTGCCGTGTGCTCAGGAGCTGCCCTTCACCATGCCCTTCACCATGCCGCTTCTTCCTTCAAAGCCAGCTAACTATTGACTGAACCCTCTCACATCTTGAGCCAAAATGAACCTCTCCTTTTTCAGTTACTGGTGTGGTGCATTCACCCCCGTGAGGGGAAAACCGCTAATGCACTATGTGACCTACTGAGTAGATTAGTGACAAACTAAGGCAGGGAATGTTCCAAACCTTGTTTTAAAGATTGGTTGTGATATTTTTATGAGACTTAGCATTTAAAAGCTGCTAATAGTCTCTATTTTAAGGAGGTAGGAATTAAATTGCTTTTTTAGAGATTTTATTTGCTTAGTGCTATGTAACAAATGGTCTTTTTAATTAAAAAAAAGTAAGACAAATATCCTGGGGATAAAAGAATATCAGAATGCTTTTTGATTTCATAAAGAGCTAGGATAAAAATATTGATGGTAAATGAAATGAGTATATTCCCCATTGATTTATTTGTGGACCAACAAACTCTTTCTATAAAGCAAACCTCAAAGTCTTTTAAGAAAGCTCGATGAATTAGTGTGTCACAATCAAGGGAGCTGATAGTCATGGTTAGAAGGAACTCTGAGAATCAGCCATCACAAAAAGCATCTCATCTGGACTGATGACTTGACCCAATGTCAAGGCCTTGGGTGTCACAGATTAGACTGGGAGAGTCGTGGTGCTGCCTTGAAGAAAATGACTCTGCCTTTAAATTCCGAGAGGTGACCTCCAAGAGCAATTACACTGAGGACTTTCACCTGACTTCGGCATGAAATAACACAGTTCAAGTCAATAGAATGGTGAGTCCCTGTGTACGCAGAGAAAGTGCTACAGTAGGAAAGCAGCCCTTGGATGGATGTTTTCTCGCCCTTTTAAGCTACGGAAGTGGATTCTTTAGTCTAAATAAGCACTTTTCAAAGAGAAGATTTGCAAGTGAATTCTTCAAAAGACATTTGAGTTACACCCTAGACCACTTAAATCCACTTTTCAGGAGGTGTGGATTAAAACTCATGTTTTTTTCAATGCAGACAAGGTTAAAAACCTTGGGTTAGATAATCACAAACTAGGATAACAATAGATCCTTTCATTTCTGCCTGTTACAAACATAAATTTTTTCTCAGTTGGGGAATGAAGTGTGGGCCTTGCCATTAAATATTTACTAAGAATGGACAGTTATCATTTGTTTGTATATTTTTTCAATTTGTATTAGCCTGTGTTTGCAGTACATATCATTACATTTGTTCTAGGGAGTTGGTCCGTGTACATAATGCATCTTAATTTTTTATGTCCCCTGTCTCTCCCCAGCGTCCCCCTGTTTATTTATATTCACTCCTTTGTTCAGCATCAGTAAACGTGACAAATACACACTTATTCCACATCCCACATCCTCCAGTAGATAGCAGGACACTCGGAGTACAATTTCTTGCCCTCTGGCAAGCAAGGAGGTTGCATTCACCTACCTCAAGTGTTAGATAAAACTACAAGTCTACTTATTTCTCTTAAACACATCCCACTCAGTTATATAAAGATGAAAATAAATCGACATCAAGTGTACTCCTAAATGCAGTTTCTTCAATATACAAACCATTTTCTCCTGAGATTTGCATCATTTCCTGTGTCAGGCAAGTTTGGAAGAACTTGAACTCAGCTGACCCTTCTCTTTTACCCCACTGTGCTCTCATTTTGAGACAAAAGAGAAGCCTTGGTGTTCCCATTTCCTCCTGCTGGCTGAAGGGGGACATAGCTTCCCCCTCCCCAGTTGCCTTTGCTCCCTCAGTCCGTGGACTAGGACGGCTTGTCCGGGTTTCCTCCCTGGCTGTCTAGTAACCGTTCTCTTCTACTGCCCCTCCAACACAAGGGCAACTTAACTGTCAGCGTGGGGCCCTTCTCCAACGCCTGCCACTGTGGAGGCTTCTGTTACCTTTCTGAAGAAGAGGATGGACAACGTGGCAGACAAAGATCAGGGAGGGAGGGATCTGGGCCCACTGTTAACATTCCCGCCACCCATAGCAGGCCTTCCAGAAGATTCCCTGGTTTCAGCCCTGCCCCCTCACTGGATTGTGGCCATGACACAGGAGGCTCTCTTGGAGCTCTGTACCAGTAATGGACCTGAACTTGGACCAATCACAGGCCCGCTGCTGCATAAAAGCAGCATATCCTTCTAAGATTAGTCTAGGATGCTTCCTTCAGTATACTGACCTTCAGGATAAAATAAAGACTCACTCTGGTATTCCTATAAACCTGCTCTTGACTGATTTCTTGGGTAATATGGCCTCCAAAGTCCTGTAAATACAGTTTGGATTCTTATCTTGAATAGTATGGACAGAGCAGTCAGTTGAAAGCAAAGAGCGATGAACACTAGGGGCCCTTTCCACTGGAAAGCTCTAGAGCCCAGCAGGTGATGAAACTCAGCGGCGGAGACCAGCACCCCGCAACCTGCCAGCACCATCGCAACCTGCGATGTCTGACACAAGCTGGCACCAGACACTGGCAGGTGGCAGCAGTGGTGGCCAGCAGCTGGCTGTGCTAACTGTGGTACCCAGCATTGCCTGGTGTCATTGGTGCCAGCAGCACTGCTAGCAGAGTTGCACTTTGTGGATTCATGATTTCCATATGAACCGAGGAAAAGAACCCTAGGCTGATGGGTGACAATTATGCCTGTCTTGGTTCAGAATAATCAGAAAGGCAAATAGGAAAGAGCACATGCTTATTCACATGTATCCCAGTGTAAAGAAATATAGAGAATACATTTTGGAGGGAAGAGGAATAAAGAGGAACTCAGATACATCATGTACAGGTACAAATTCCCTATGATGAAGGTGATTATTGAGCGTATCTAAATTGTACTAATAAACAATTATTAAAAAAGAGAATAAAATTTTTAAATCAAAAGTAACTTCTTTCTCTTTGCTAGGTAACTGAGAGATATTATGTTTAAGCTTCTAAAAGACAGAAAAAGGGTTTCTAGAGATTTTGATTTGGAGGCTATTGTTTGCATGTGATGGTAAAATGTATTTTTAAAATTCCCATTATGTGTCACTAAGGACAGTTTCATTGGTTTCCATGGTGATATTCAAAATAAGTGTAGGTGCAATAAAAGAGAACAATTGCATTAATAGTTGGTTTAGCATTTCTGTTGAATATGATGGTTACCTAATATTTTAAAATAATTGAGCTTTTTCTAAAGTCTTCATTCATTAATGGATACATTTAACATTGTATGTCTTTTTAATGAAATGCATAATAAGGACCCACTTTGTTAAAGTATTTTCAAAGAAACTGAAAATTATTCTGGTCATACCTTGCTTTTATGGATATCATATGAACAGTACTTCAGGTAATTGCTCAGAAAGCACTTTTTAAAAAACCATGCTCGAGGTCATGTAAAGAGGAAGGATGGGGATGTGTGAGCAGCTACAAAATGAATAGATTTTGGCCTTCAAAAAGCTTATATCCTTGTGTATACCTACATGTATATGTCTTCCTCTTCCTTCTTTCTTTTCTCCTTTCCCTCTTCCCAGTTGTCTGTTTCCTTTGAGTAATTTCTTTCCTTTCACAATATCTATTGCACCTTTCAAGTTTTGTTCACTCTTTCAGTTTCTTACACTGGGGAGACAATATGATGCTTACACATGTGGGTCTGATTTGTTTCACTTATCAGTACGGTCTCTAGTTGCATCCATTTACCTATAAAAGCCTCAAGTTTATCCTTTTTTGTAGCTGAGTAATACTTCATTGTATAAAAATACCACATCTTTGTTATTCATTCCTCCATTGATGGGGATTTGGGTTCGGATAATTGTACTGCTGATATCTATTGGTTTATTGAAAGGAACAATTAATGCTTAAGTTTTTTTCTTGACCAATTTTTCCTGTTTATATCTGGTCATCTGAACAACTAATCTGAAGACAACAACATGCAATATAACAACCATTGTTGAATTCCTACCATCTTGTTTAGTGAAGCTCTGTATCATTTCTAAGGTTTTTAAAATTACTTTTTATTCTCTTTAATTGTTTGATCAGTCTTGCCTTCTTACATCTGGTAATCTGAGCAACTTTGTTGAAAATAACAATATGCAATATAGCAACCATTGTTAATTCCTAGTATCTTGTTTTGTTTTTCAAAGTCAAAATATCATACAATTTTGTTGAAAATACACTTTTTTATTTTAAAGACAAAAGAATGGAGACATATGAACCAGAATAAGCCATAAACAGTACCAAAAATACAAAATTATACAGAATATAGTAGGGAATTAGCACTGGATGTTGTATTACATAATGTTATCTTCACATTAGTTATCACATAAACATTAAAGGAAATACCAAACTATAGAGAAGATAGTAGGGAATTAGCACTGGATACTGTATAATATAAAGTTATCTTTACTTCTGTTAATACAAAAATGATTCAGGAAATACAAAATTATAGAGAACATAGAAGGGAATTAGCTCTGGATGCTGTCCTACATAGTGTTACCTGCACATTTGTTACTCAGTTACACAGATGATGGTCCATTTGATCATTCAATTTTCTCCTCCCTCATCTCCATTGCCCTACCACTCAATCAGTCATCTTCCCTGTGATAATAACTGTATTCCTGGGTTTATCTATACCCCTGGACAATCGCCTTGGGAAGAGATATAGCTGCCTCAGACTATACTATAACATACATGGGTATATACAAACTGCCATGGTCAGAGGTGTAAAAGCACCTATGCTCACAGTGGACCGCCCATCTCTGCCCCATTGCTGTGCTATGGGTGGGGGAGGGTCCGGTCCATGGGGCGCCCTCAGCGGGGCCCACAGTGGAGCAGCCGCGGGGCCCTGAGCGGAGCAGCCGCGGGGCCCACAGCGCAGCACCTAGTATCTTGTTTTGAAATCCTGTATCTTTGTGTTGTTTTGTTTTTGTTATTTTGTCATTGCTCTTTCTCTTTAAAATAAAATAAATTTTTTAAAAGCTTACATCATTTTCAATCTACTGATGGACTGTAATTAGACCCTGGGGTCTGTCTGGAAGTTAGTTTCCACTGTGATTAACAACCAAAGTCAACATACAGGTGCTCTAAGAAATAAGCAGTAGAAAATACAGGACAGAGCTTACAAAAAGCCCTCAGAATCCTTTTTTTTCTTTATCTGTGTATGTACTATGCAAAATTGACTCACTTAGGAACCAGATACATATTGGATCTAATGAATTATTATTTAACCATTTTAGAAGAAAATAGAATTAACAAGGTGTCTTATGGTATTTATTTAATAACTCTGTTTTCCCCAGTTGGACTCTTAGGATCATGATGAATTAAACACCCAATGGTCCTTAGGAGAATATTTTAAAAACAAAAATTGAAGAAAACTCAAACCATTTATACTAGTTAACTGTTAAGAATAATCATGAACAGATTAGCAGAAGGAAATAATTCAACTTTGGAGGTAAGAACCTTCAAACCATTCAGAGATAAAGCACTCCTTTGTGACACTTGAATGTATTTTCTTGAATGTATTATTACTTGATGCAGTTATCTAGTCCTTTCCTTCAAACACATGAAATTTTAAAATAAATCAATCCAGACATCTGCCTATTACTACATTTACATATGTTCCCATGGTAATGGGTTTGTGTAGATTTAACAACATGGTAGGTTTACACTCTGGTTAGTTATCAAACAAGTACACATTGTGGGCTGAGTTTGGAAGTAAAAGCCTCCAAAATGCGTTGGATGTGTGTTGCTGGCATCTATTAGTGGTTATTTAGATATCAGTGCCAGTATGTTTGTGCTCTGGGTTGAGCCCTTACTGAAAGTATGGTCAAGGGGGATTAAGACTGGAGCATTAGCATTACGAGTTGGAATTCATTCATGGGGCAGGACATCATACATGGAGACGTAGAGGAAAAGAATTTTGATAGTCTGCCTAAAAATCCCCTTAAATCTTCCACCAAATATTAAGCTTTTCATGTGAGGTAGTGTCTCAGTAGCTTGGCACAGAATAGCTGTTAGCAAACAGTGAGCTGAATGCAGATTTGGGGGTCACAGAGTGCTGGGAAACATTGGAATTTTGATTATAGATTGGAGAGACTTCCGTAAACACTCTGGACATTCTACTAAGGCTCTGGAAAACCTTTGCTTTGTGGAAAATCTACTCTATGAGAGTCAGTAAATGCTTTTAGTAAAGAACCAGATAGTAAATATTTCTGGTTGGCAGGCCATGCAGTCCCTCTTGCAACTGCTTGTCCCTGTCATTGCAGAATGAAAACAGCCATAGATAATACATAAAGGAATAAGCACAAATTGTTCTAATATAGCTTCATTCATAAAAACACTAGATGAGCCGATTTTGCCTATGGGAATAATTTACTGACTCCTGATATCAAAGGTTAATAATATTTTAAAATGTCAGTGTGTTCCTTCAGTAATTAACTGTCTGCCAAATCTAAATTAAATGCTCTTTAAAGACAATATGATACAAAGTATCCACAATGTATCACCTATGATGACTTCCATAAAAAAATTAGTAGACATACAAACATAGATATGTAACTCATATAAAATAAAAAGATGAATGGTAGAGACCCAGAGATAAGCACATTAGAATTGGGATGAAATAATTAAAATAGCTATAGTTATTATATCCAACAACTTAAAGAAGATTGCATAAGTATGTTGAAGAATTTCAACAGAGAAATGACAACTATTCAAAATATAATTCTAGAATTAAAAACTACAACATGAAGTTTGTAATTCATAGTACATATTCACAGATGAAAATATCAGTGACTTGATATGAGGGCCATAGGAACTAAGCCAGAGAAAGGAAAGAAAAAAAGTCTGAGAAAATAAAACATGGCCTCTTACCTAAGACTACTTGGTAAATACTGGTGGGACTGAGCTGACTCTTAAACGAGGAGAGAAAGAAAACAAGCCATAAAATTCTTGAAAAACAAATGGTTAAATTTGATGAGAAATATTTAGCTGTAAATCCAAGACGCTCAAGAAATCAAACAGGATTACCACAAGAAATCCATATCTGTGCATATCAAGCCTACTTATTGGAAATAAAAAAAATCCTTAAAGTGATCAGAGTGTAAAAAAGACCAGCACATATAGTTGGTCAATGATCAAAAGTTCTGCTTATTTTTTATCTGAAATAATACTGTGACATGATTTTTCTAAAGTGGTGAAAAGTTGGGGGAGGATTGTTAATTTTTAATTTTATATCTAATGAAAATATCTTTCAAAAGTGAAAATGAAATAAAGATATTTTTAGAGAAAAACTGAGAAAATCTGTTGTTCACAGACTTGGCAGTATAAAAAACAGTTTTTTAAACACTTTAGATGGAAGCAAAATGAAATCACCTACAAAATCTCAGATCCATATAATGGAGTTAAAAATTACTATAAATAGTATATAGTACATGATGGTGATACAGATTTTGCTCATGCCTTAAGTTTATTAGCTTATGATTATCATAAAAATAATAAACTGTGAGGTTTAGTATGAAAGTGAAAGTAAATAACAAAAAGCACAAGAAAGTAACACACATTGTTGAAGATTCTTATATTTAATGTGAAGTGATGTAGTATCAATATATAGTACACTATGATGCTTAAAGTATAAATTTCATAATTTCTAGTGCAAACTATATATATATATATTATATGCTAAACCAACAGAGGAGATAACATTGAAGACTTTAAAAATCCTCAATTGCCCCATAAATTAATAAAAATTTAGGCTAAACCTCAAATATGTCAATAATACTAAACACTCCTATCAAAATGAAGAAATTGTCATATTAGATAAGAACACATGACTCGTCTATATTGTTTTTTTAAAATGCCCTTTAAGTATAAATATGCAAATAAATTAAAAATAAAATAACTGCAAATATAAAATATGCAACAAAAATTAAAAGAAAGTTGAGTGTCATAATAAATCTGACAAAGTAGACTTCAAGGCTAGGAATATTGCTCTGCTGTGGGCCCCGTGGCTGCTCCGCTGAGGGCCCCACGGCTGCTCTGCTGATGGTCCTGCAGCTGCTCCACTGTGGGCCCCGCTGAGGGCGCCCCATGGACTGGACGTGCCCCCACCCATAGCACAGCGTCGGGGTGGAGCTGGGCGGTCTGCTGTGAGCATAGGTGCTTTTCCACCTCCGACCATGGCAGTTTGAATACAACCATGTATGCTATAGTATAGTCTGAGGCAGTTATATCTCTTCCCAAGGCGAAAGTCCAGGGGTATAGATAAACCCAGGAATACAGTTATTATCACAGGGAAGATGACTGATTGAGTGGTAGGGCAACGGAGATGAGGGCGGAGAAAATTGAATGATCAAATGGACCATCATCTGTGTAACTGAGCAACATGTGAAGGTAACATTATGTAGGACAGCATCCAGAGCTAATTCCCTTCTATGTTCTCTATAATTTGTATTTCCTCAATTGTTTTTGTATTAACAGAAGTGAAGATAACTTTATATTATGCAGCATCCAGTGCTGATTCCCTACTATCTTCTCTATAATTTGGTATTTCCTTTAATGTTTATGTGTTAACTAATGTGAAGATAACATTATGTAATACAGCATCTAGTGCTAATTCTATACTATGTTCTGTATAATTTTGTATTTTCGATATTGTTTATGGCTTATTCTGGTTCATATGTCTCCACTGTTTTGTCTTTAAAAAAAAAAGACTAGGAATATTACTAAAGCTAAAAAATAACAACACTTGCTAATGATAAAAGGGGTAATTCAGCAGGAAAGACAAATCCTTAATGTATTTGTACTTTGTGATGAACTTTCAAATTTCATAAAGCAAAACTTATAACACTGAAGTATGGAATACACACTTTCAATTATTGTTGAAAAGTTTAGCCTTTTTCAATAATTAATAGAAAATGGTAAAAATGAGATTTGAACAACACTATCAACTAACTTTACTTTATAGATATTTAAAGAAAATACCTTCAACAATGTGTAATGAACATTCTTTTTGAGGGTACATAGATCATTAAGAAAGACTATATTTTAAACCATAATATAATGATGAAAATTACATAGCAATTATATATATGTTTTCATGGTACCAAAATTAAATTAGAAATCAATAACAAAATATTTGGAAAATATCCAAATGTTTAGAAATCAAAGAAGAAATCATAAGGTGAAGTAGAAAATATTCTGAACTGAATAATAATGAAAATATATCAAAAACTTTAGCCAGGCGTGGTGGCAAAAACCTGTAAGCCCAGCACTTGGAAGGCTGAGGCAGGAGAATTGTTACAAGTTCGAGACCAGCCTGGGCTACAACGTGATCTCAAGGCCAGCCTGAACTACATAGCGAGACCCTGTCTCAAAAAGAGAAACAGACAAACAAACAAAAACTTGTAAGATATGGCTAAATCAGTATTTAGAGAACATTTGAGGTTTCAAATGCTTGTATTAGAAAAGACAGAAGGTCTAAACAAAATGACCTATGTTCCCACTTTAAGAATCTTTAGAAAAGCGGGAATAAATTAAGTCCAAAGACTGTGACAGTAGACACAAAACCAAAACGCAATGAAACAGAAAATAGACAAGTTAAGAAAGACTTAATGAGCTTTTAAAAGATCAATAAAATTGAAAACTGTGACACCATTTTTGTGTTTCACTTTAAAATATTCAGCCATTTTAATTTTTATGTAAGATAGAGCAACACTTCACAATTTTGTTTCCTCGCATTAGTGTTTTAAATTACTATTGATAAAAATTACCAAATTATAAATGGCATTTTATAATTAGAACATACTCATGTTTATCCTTATAATGTTATTCTCTCTAAATTAATTAGTAAAGGTTTTCCTAAAGGATAAGAACAAAGTGATATCTTACACTGTATTTTGAAAATCATGTGAACCTGTCGCTTTCACCACTGGGATGTAGTCTCTAACTGAAAGTGTTGGCTGGCTGGTTGAGGTGGGCTGAGGTGTTAAGAATCACTGAACTAGGGGCTGGGGATATAGCTCAGTGGAATAAGTGCTTGCCTGGCAAGCAAAAGGTCCTGAGTTCAATCCCCAGTACCGCAAAAAAAAAAAAAAAAAAAAAAAGAATCACTGAACTAGCCCACCTAGTGAGGTTTCTATGTTAGTACATGAATATTTATTAAAACAAAACTACCTGGAATAAAATCATAGAGGAATGATCACAGAACATAATTAAAGAGTTGGAGAAAATCAAGAGGTCTCTAGGCATTTATACCCATTGCAGCGGGAGAATCTGTTAGATTGCAGGCCCAAGCTTGTAAATAAATGTATTCTTTCTAAAACCACAGTAGTTGGAGAGAAATACTTTGTTCCACATCGACCTTTCTGAAAATCACCACAGATAGCAAACTTATAAGCAGTGTCAAATCTTTTAGAGAAACATGATTTAAACAGAATTATATTTCTTAAATAAATGTTCCCTTTGTTTTTCATTCCTCACCATCCCTGATCTATTTCTAGTTTCTTTTTAAATGAGGAAAGGTCATATGGTATTACTTACCCTATGCAGAAATAAAGAAATAAACCTAATCCTATGTCTAAGTAACAACTTGATAAAACATATATTTAGAAGAAATGTTTAATTCTTCTTACTCATGGCCACTTTCTAAGCGCCTTCTGTTCATCAAGTATGTGCGGTGCTTCCTATGTGCCAGGCACTGCTCTAGGTACATGGGATGAATCCCCGAAGAAACAGATTTCATTCTTTGTGAAATTTGAAATCAGTATTGCAAAAGTAGGTTTTCAGTCATTGTATAGCACTGTTTCAAAGCTCAGTAGCTTGTCAGTTTTTGCTAAATTGAAAATAAACTTCTTAGTCTCTTATTAAGCCAGTCCACAATCTGGCTGAAACTACCTGCCCACACTTGCCTATAGGAAGAAATAGAGATTGGGAGGGGTGGAGTTGGGGTAACAAGACCACTTGAGGGTTGAGCTTCAAATACGCCAGGTTGTCACCCTCTTTAGACTGTGCCAAAGCTTAGTAATATCTGAGAAATAAGGCATCTTTATCTTCAAGATGTATCTGTTGACTCCAGGGGAAAGAAAATAACATACATTGTCAGATGTGGTTCCTTTTATCAGGTAATGACAATCATACCCATTTCTAATTTTTATTTCATTTCCAGGAAGCTCAGCTAACTAGTGCTCAGCTCTCAGCTCAGGCTGAGCCACAAGTACAAATGCAACTGCTGGTCTTTCCCATGGCGCTACACTGAGACAATGTGATAACTTAAGGGTCCAGTTTGACAGAAGCCCTGAGTGCAACTGAAACATGCCGAGAAGCCTTCGTATACTAGAGTCTGATGGTACGATAGGTATCACACAGTGGCATGGGGATGAGGGCTCTGGAGCCAGCAGGCCAGTGCTTTAACTCTTGCTCTGTCAGCTATTACGTGAATTTGAGCAAGTCACAAAACATCTCTGCTTGTTTCTTCCTATATAAAACAGGGATATTAGTATTTACCTTAGATGCTTATAAAGATTAATACATATAAAAGAGTGATGTGCTTTCTCAGCACATGGAAAGCATGTGACAAACACTACACTTAAAAATATTTTTGTTTGTGATCAACACATAGCCTTAAAAGCTGGATCACAGAGATTAAGAGCAAGACCCTTGGGGTACGACTGCCACGGATATGCCCTGCACGTGTACTACTGCTTCCTCACTTCCATTGTGAGCTCAAGCATAGTAACATCTATGAGTTTACATTTCCTCTTCTCTAAAATAAGCATACTGATAGCACTCATGTCAAGGTGTTTAAATTCAGTAACTAATGTGAGGTTTAAATTCAGTAACTAATATAACACTTAAATCTAGCATATAATTAACATTCAGTAAATATTAGCCCTTATATTGAAAAGCGCATATGAAAGTACTCATAGCTTAATACAGAGAGAGAGAGAGAGAGAGAGAGAGAGAGAGAGAGAGAGAGAGGGAGGGGATGACTGAGAATAATCACATTGATAAATACTGATAGATATAAGTAATATTTAATAGAAGCATGAGATATTCATCTATGAGCAACTTTACAAAAAGTGCCACCTAACTGACAGAGATAACCACACATGTATTTCAGCGGACTACAGTCACTTAATTATCTGATCAGGATAATAACGATCCACAAAAGAGAGGAAACTCCACTAGAGAAAATGAGCGCTCTCTCAGTGGGATGGCTTCGTTTTGATGATACATGACTTGGATGTGTTTCATTTGCGCTAGGTCTCCTAAAAGATGGTCCAACTGTGGTAATAACAGTGAATTTGGCTTTTGCCTCAGAAAGACAGAAAACCTGCTTAATTAAGAATCACAGTAGCTCCCCTGCACTGTACTATTTTCGCAGCTAGCTTTATGCCTGTTTACCAGTACCTGGTAATTCTTTGTGTATTTGTGTATCCCAGAGGAAATCACTGCCATGGTCTCCAGCTGTGTCTGAATAGGTCTCATGCTTCTAAGAGTTGAGTGCTTGTTTCTTCATACTATCAAACCCACCCGCTGGCCGGTTCCTTTTGCTTTTTCATTTTTTTTTTTCTTTGCAATGGCTATATTGAGAATGAGCAAAGGGAAAATTCTCACTTTGCATGAGTACATTGTTGGGAAAATTGGGACATAAGTCAGGAAGCTTTGAACCCAAGCCACTGGCACTCTAAACCCTATGCAAGTAGTTGCAGTGATGGCTCACAATGATCATTAGCTAAGGGCACAATTACTACACTTGTTTCTGTGAACAAGTTGAATGGTAGAAAATTTGACTGATGGAATTTTGAGTGTCTTAAAATATAGATGAATCTGTTTGGTTTTCTAGTTTTTTATTTGTTCCTTTACTTTCTTGCTGTATTCATATCAGATTTGATATGTTACATACTTTCTTACCCTTTCTTTACCTTTAAAGAGAAATTTAACAAATTTTAGTTACTGTCCATACACATGGATGAAAATACAATATCTAAGCAAATCAGACAGAAATTTCTGTTTCCATAAGACAAAGACCAATTTAAAGATTTTGTGTCCCCCAAATTTCTTTTCAAAACTGAAGGGTTACTCTTACTTGGGTAACACTGCACTCCTCAGAAGACTTGCTTGTTTAAAAATCTTACCCTTAGTCCATTTTGCATTATTCATGAAGACTGGTCTTGAGATCATACTTGCTCTTAATCTTAAGTAACAGTGAATAGTAGTAGTGATTTTTTTATTTTAAAGAGAAAAAGAAGAAAATAGACATAAAACAGAGTTCACTCTATTGGTTGGAGTATTTTTCTCATCCATCTGGATCAGGGATACAACTATACTTATGTTTATAGCAGCACAATTTATAACAGCTAAATTTTGGAGATGGCCTATGTGCCCATCAACAGGGGATGGATAAAATATGGTATTTAAACCTAATGGAGTACTGTTCTTCCATAAAGAAAGATAAATCTGAGGCATTTGTGTGTACAAGATGCAACTTGGGATCATAACAGTGAGTGAAATAAGTCAGACACACAAGCTTAAATATTGCATAGTTTCTCCTATTTCAGAAACTAAGGGAAAAAAATATATATGTATAAATAAATAAAGAGAAAAATAAAAGGTTAAAAAGTGTGAGTGTGTCTTTTAGTTAACTTATGTCACTTAGCATGTATTGAGCATTTATTATTTGCCAGGCAATGTTCTATGGGTACATTGTCTTTCAAAAGAAAATAATTTCCTGTGTTTCTCAGTGATACAAAAAAACAAGAGAATTTTGTTTCTTTCTCTTACCCTTCATTAACACATACTTAAAAATTCAATGTACTTGATAAGAAATTAGGGTCGTAAAATATTAGAGATAGATTCTGGAGCTTTATTACAGAGCTATATACTGTTTTATCAAACCTAGTACAGGATTTTCCCAAACATTTGTTCAAAATGTTCTATAAATAGAACATGATTGAATATGCCCATATACAGTCAGGTGTCACTTAAAGATATGTTCTGAAAATGCATGAGAAAGCAGTTGCACTGCTGTGCTAACACAGAGTGCATTTACACAAACCTGGATGGCATATGCCAATTATTTTATGTAGCCTTTTGATCCAGTTGAGAGATGAAGTAAGTGTGAGATGTATGAGGCTATTGCCAGTGTAACATAACATACCTTTTTACAGTAAACATTTTGTAAGTAGAAGAAGCATGCTCCAAGATAATATAAAAGCATGGTATAGTAGACATATAAGCTAGTAACATAGCCATTTATTGTCATTATCAAATGTTACATGCTATATATAATTGTGCTGCACCTATGAGCTACCCTTCTACACAACTGTCAGATGAGTAGGTCTGTGTAGATCAGCCTCACCATAATACATGAATAATGCATTGTGCCATGACATTATGGTGGCTATGATGTCATGAGAAGGCAGAAAATTTTCATCTTCATTATAATCTTATGGGACCACCATTTAATATTGGTCCATTTTAATTGAAAGACATATCATGCCAGCCTATATTACTAATGAATTATATTCTTTTTCTACACTATTTATATGTTTTATATATATGTTTCTATCTTTTATATATATATATATATGTTTCTACCATTATATATGTTTCTACCTTTTATATATTTGTACCTTATTTATATATATAGCAAATATGTGTACCAAAAATAAAAGTTATAAAAATCAAATAAATGCTAATTTATAAATTCTTCCTTTCTGCTTTAATTTGCAAAATATCTCACAAGATTCATCATGAAAAATACTGGGAAAATATTAGAAGTCCAGATACTACTTTGAGTATATCTCATCTGAACATCAAGCATTGAGAAATACAAAGTATAGCCAGAGGACTGTGATTTCTTACATTTATTATTTGCCAGGCAAAGGTCAAGTTTGTTTTGGGTAGTAAAATCCCTGTGGAATGTTAACAGACAATTATAAAAGTTCTACAAAGAAAGCTTGAGCTCAAGAGCCACACATAGCTTGTCAACATAACAATCACGATACTATCTTTAAAACATTTAAATGTCTATTTTAATGTGGAATAATGTTTTTTTCAATCATCTCTAATACATAAATAAAAACCTCTCACCTAATTTGTTTTCCTTTAATGGGATATCATTAAAGTCTGTGACAATGTCTGGGCTCAGTGCCTTAGCATGTCTAAGTGCAGTGACACATATATAATATCAGATAAGCTTTTTTAAAAAAACTATCATTGGACTGGTGGTCTCATGCTGGTTTGACATATACCTCCTATCACAAGCAGCTGGAGCACAAGAGAATGGCAGATATTTGAGTCTAGGAAAAGATTACCACCATAAATTATCCTAGTTTTAAATAATTGAAGAACTGGGCAGTCAGAAGTATATCATAAGGTCAGCAATAATGAAGGTTACAGCTATATGGAAACCTTTGTTAATTTAGTTTTGTACCAAGAGTATCTTTTAATAAGAAGACCTTATTGTTTTACCTACAGGAAACTTAACCTTTTCATGATAACCAATGCCAATGTTTACAGACAGGCTCTTATGCTACTGGGGGATCCCCAGGCTCCCCCCCCCTTTTTGTGGTCAGTGTTTATAATAATATGTTTAGCAATGTTTATTCTGGTGTGTGTCCCATAAGGCTGTGAAAATTATTGGGGTTCCATTAGTGAACAAAGACTGGAATAAAATGTTTCCAGACAGCTGCTTTGTTATTCACCAAGAGGAGTCCTGTCCAGCAATTTTCTTAAGCCTAAGGGGTCCATACATAATTATTATTATTTTTTTTTTAATTATTTTAGAAACATAAAAGTACAAAAACATATTGACAAACAGACACCCATTATCATAGAAAATAGTACAATCACAACTAATCTATAGACAAGGTGATATGGTCTCAACAGTAGTTGTTGCTTTATCCATTGATATCTTCGAATTGTAGATGTATGGACCCATATACAGACATGCAAATTTAGTCAG
>PVLD010025034.1:0-24399 GCA_004027595.1 Dinomys branickii | reverse complement strand
CATATTCTATATTATATGTACATGTTCTATATTATATATACATATTCTATATTATATAATACATATTCTATATTATATATATACACATTCTATATTATATAATACATATTCTATATTATATATATACATATTCTATATTATTTATATACATATTCTATAATATATATATATAAAGTAAAGAGAGGTGGGTGTAAACACACACACACAGGATAACTGAGAGAGTTGTACTACTGACTTCTACTGTTTTTTTGAAAGGAACAGTTAATGTTTAATTGTTTGATCAATCTTTTTTTATTTCCAAAGTATTCTTTATTCAGAAACTTCACAAATGCTTCTCTTTTTTGTCAAATGGTTTTGCAGCATATTAATGCTTATTTAGGGACCTGAAAGCTGACTCATAGAAGCGGTCTGCATCAGTAGATTATGCCCTCAGAAGGGCATTCTGAGGTGCTTTATGCTGTGAATTGTGAGGCTGCGGGAGTGGAGCTCTGGCAGTCCAGGTCATCAACATCCACGCCGCTCCTCTGGCTCACAGTGCAGTTCCAAGTACCATGTTTCATTCTGCAAATTTTGTCTACATCTTCTCAGATTCTATACATCAGGCCAGATTCTTGGATTTGTTTCTTAGCTCTGTTCAGTTGACGAACAGGACTTAAGTGTGCAGGACTGATAACCCCAACATCTTCCATAAACCTTCATTTCCATATCTTTGATTAAATTAATTGTATGTTATAAATGTCATTGCTTTCAAAAGTGTCAACTCAGGTTGTGATGTTTTTGTCTCTGATGTATTCTCAAAATTCTTTGTTTTTCCTGTCCTTGGAGAAGAACCTGACACACCAAGGATTCTCCTTCAGGATATATTTCCATCGACATTGAAATTAAGGTAATCATGGAAGTTTCACCCAGAAGTTGCCTGAAGTTTTCCCTGATCTTTTTGGTACTTCAATATGTTCACTAAATTCTTTTTCTTTTCTTTCCAGCAGAGATCCAGATTTGCCAGTGATGGCCTTTTGTGAGTGACTTCTTTGGCACGCAACAGCTGAACAAAGTACTTCAATGACCCTTAAGGGTAATGCAGAAGAACTTTTCCGTAGTGTTCCAGAGTCTTGGTTTACAGGGGCACGCCGCTGAGCAGTTTCTCCACATCTTCACCAACACTTGTTTTCCTTTTTAATTATAGCCGTTGTAGTAAAAATGAAGTGCTATCTCATTACGATATTTTGCTTTTGTTTTAGTTTTGTTTTATCTTTTTAAGACAGGTATCACTATGCAGTGCAGGCTGGTCTTGAACTCACTTTGTAGCTCAGGCTGGCCTCGAACACACAGAAATCTTCCTGCCTCAGCCTCCCAAGTGCTGGGATTACAAGCATGTGCCACCATGCCTGGCTCCCTTTATGGTTTTGATATGCATTTCCCTGATGATTTGTGTTGAGCAACTTTTCATGTGCAACTGGCCATTTGTTAATATTTTTGCTTCTTATAAAAACTGGTGACACATTTTCAGAACAATCCAGAAACATTTTCAGAACTCAGGTGTATTTCTCAGTCCCAAAGCAATTGTTTCATTGGGCTTCTCTTTGCTCTCTACGACGTCCTATGCTCTACCTTCTGAAACTGCCTGAGTACTGTACACACCAGCAGTTGACCTGGCTTTGAGCTATCCGTTAAGTCTCCACACAACAGAACACGAATATTTGAAAATCCTTCAGAAAAAACGCTAGAGTTAAGATTTTGCTAGTGCAAGCATTTTCTCTAACTCCTTCAGATGGATTCTGCCTTGAGTAATTATCATCCAGATTGTGTCCTTTTCTGTGGTGCTTTTATTTCTTTTGAATGCTTCCCTTACCCGGTTCTTCAGGTATTGGTGGTCAGGCTCATTTGGAACTTACTGGATTGCTTGCAAATCCTTCTGCAGAGGAGGAGAACTTGCCTTCTCCGGAACTGCTTTGGCGTCAGTGTGCCTGGGGGTAAGCGAGAGGAGGCCATGTCAATCAAACCAGGCATCTGGCCTTGGCCCAGGAGCAGAAGTGGCCTGTGTGATCAATCTTAAATGCCTGTATTGGGGTTGGGGATTTAGCTTAGTGGTAGAATGCTTGCCTAGCAAGCTGGAAGCCCTGTGTTCGGTCCTCAGCACCAAAAACAAAAACTAAAACCCATCTGAAAAAAAAAAAAATCCCAATTAAATGCCTGTATTTGTTTAACTGAGTAACCAATTTGAAGATAACAATTTGTAATACAATATCTATTGCTAATTTTCTATCACCTTGTCTGAAACTCTGTATTGCTTCTATTGTTTGGATGTTGTTTTGTTTATGTCTGTCTGTTTGTTAGTGTGTTTTTGTTATCTTTAAAAATAAAAAAAATATTTTTTTTTAATAAAAAAGAGTGCTTCAGGGCCCAATGAGCCAGTAAACAAATCTCAGCTGCCCAGTGCTGCATGGTGAGGAGCCTGAGGGAAGAATTTAACCCCCTTGAGCCACTGTGTCAAGGAGAGACTCCTAAAACCTACCTCTCTGAGCATTTGTAAGTATTGCACCTAACTTCACCCCTAGCACATAAGAAATGTTTAAAAACAGAAAGTTAATATTATTCATTACAGGACAAATCATGAAGCAAACAAAATAAACCATTTCTTTATACTCCCATCAGGTTTTTTAAGAAAAATGATCCAAACCTGCTGAATCTTACCTCAATTTCTAGATCGGACTCCAGTCATTTGATCTCTTCTGCAAAAATGAATTTCTCCAAAGAATAAAGATTATTCCAGCTCCAGGAACTTTCAAACCAATGTGCTACAGATCCTGTGGCAATTGTGATAGGATTTTTTCAATGATGACAGTAATCGGGTGTTGTAGTCAGCTTCCCAGTGCTGGGACAAAATACCCACCACCCACAACCCCAAGGAGGAGAGGCATACTTTGTCGTACGGTTCCAGTCCAAGGTCAACTGGTTCCAAGGCAGACAAGACATAGCAGAAGGGCTTTGTGGAGGAAAATGTTCCACCCTTATCAACCAAGAAGCTGAGAGAAAAGGAAAAAACCAAGAACCAGAACACACCCTTCCAGATTAAGACCCCAGTAACTCACCTCTACCCAGACCCCACCTCCTAACGCCACAGGTAGTGGATGAACTCACCCACGGATGGGTACAGCACCTCTGTGATCCAATCACTTTCCACACACATGAAAATTTGGGAGCACATTTTAGATCTGAGCCATAATATCAAGTAACATAAATTCTTAAAATGAGGTTTTGAAGAGGACCCAATAGGATACTTCCATTTAGTTGAGTGCACATTGTATTGTTTAATAACACCTGAAAAATTCGATTAAGTTGTCCAGTTGCTTCTTGACTTACATTGTGGTTATATCCCAACAAACCCAAAGTAAATTGAAGCTGTTGTAAGTTAAAGCTGCATGCGATACACCTAACCTACAAAACATCATAGCCTAGCAACACAGCACACTGTAGAGTACAGCTTATTTCCCCCTTGTGACCACGTGGTTGTCTGGAAGCTGCAGCTCACTGCTTCTGTCTAGCATCCTGAGAGAATATTGTATGACATGTCATGAGCACAGGAAAAGATCAAAATTGAAAATCTGAAGTATGTTTTCAAATGCATTGAATTTCAATGGCCAAAGCAAGTCGCACTTAACTTCAAGGAGACTGAGAAAGATAATGTTACCACAGAAACGTTTGGCAGGTTGGCAGTGTAGCACACCGGTATACTGCTTAGCTGCACGTGCTAGACCCTGGGTTCAGTCTCCAGCAAAAATAAAGAGACAAAGAAACATTTGATGGACATTAGTGACTACTATATCTTACTTATTCATTCTTTTATTGCACAGATACATGTAGGACACATAAGAGAGGAAAATCTTTAAGTCTACCCTCTTGTGACTTTAAGTTGGGCCTAGAATTAAACTAGCACAGGACAGATCAACAGGAGAAAAGCCTAACAATTATGTAAGTCTCACATGCCCTGGGAGCCCTCAGAAGGGAATGAAGGCCTAAGGAAAAGGCAAAACCAATGTGCTTTTACACCAGGTAGAACAGAGAGAGGCAGGGGTGAGAAAGAAAGTAACAAGATTACATGGGGAGGCTAGTGGAAGAGAAAAATCATTTTAACAAGCTCTGTTTGCCCAGAATTCTCTCAGCTGGGGCCTTCCACTGAGGAATGTTTCCATTTTCCTGATAGAGGGAAGACATCTTTCACAGGGAGCTTTAATCCCATTTTCAGAAAGAAAAGTTTTAAGTATTTTCCTGCACCTTCTGGTTTTCCAGAGCCTTCCATTTAAAATGATCTTTGTGCCAAAGCAGCATAGCTTGGGAGGCCAGCCCTCAGCTCCTACCAGGTATCAGGCACTGGAGATACAACCGAAAATAACACACACGAAGGCTCTCCCTGCCCCAAAGGCCCTCAGAGGAAAAGGCAGAGCCACGCCACAGAGGGAGCATGAGCGAGAAGTGAGTTCTTGCTGTGTCGCGTCCCCTGTACTCAGTTCTGGAATAGCAACAACAGGAGCCATTGCTGAGCACCTCCTAGGAATGGGGCCCTGTGCTCTGCTCTTGACGGTGCTGTGTCACGTACTCCTCCACATATTGCTGCGAGGACAGGACTAGCCATTCTCATCTCACACATTAAACTATGATGGCTCAGAAAAGGAAACTGACTGAAGAGAGCTTGCACAGCTCACAAGTGGGGCTCTCATGAGTGCAGCAGGATACTTGCTCCTAAGTCAGAATCCTACTCACTCTGGTCTTGTTAGCCCCTGCACACTTGAGCCCCTGCACATGCTGCCCGGAATTACTTAAATGTGAGTAAGGGAGGAAGTGGAACAGTTCAGATGACCTAGATTTCATTCTGTAAGGCCACTTGTCACTTGCATGACCTTGGGAAAGCCATTTATCTTTTCTAGGATGGATTGAACATTATCTTTGACCTCAAGAAAATAATGTTCAATTCTATTAGAATGAACTATTTTTTCCATAGAACTTTCTCCTTCCTTTCTTCCTTCCTTCCTTCTTTCGTTCCTTCCTTCTCTTATTAAAAGTTACTGTTTCTGAATGCAAAAGCAATGTTATGGAATTCCCTGTGAAAAATCAACTCAATGATTAAGAGTCTGGGTTTGGAGATCAAACATAAAGCAGCTCTATGATTTAGGGTGAGTTACTGGATCATTTCAGATCCTGGAAGAAGCAGCACCTCCAGGATTTGTAATGTCGTTCCCCCAAAGCTTTGTGTGCTGTAACTTTGGTTTCCAGGATGGCAGTGTTGCAATTATTCAGTCTTTAAAAGGTGGGACCTGGTGGAAGCTAAGTAGAAGCTTCACCCTCATGGGGTCTCAAGGTGTTGGGAAAGTCCCACTGGAGATTTGTTCCTGAGAAAGGATTATTATAAAACTACAGCCCTTATTTTATCATTATAGAATTTGTCCCCTGAAGGTCTCTGTCTGTGCCCTCCACTGTAGCTCATGTGCCACGAGACACTCACCAGAACAGAGCACACATGAGCGTCATGACTTGTGAGGGCTTCGGGCTAGAAC
Source organism: Dinomys branickii (assembly GCA_004027595.1). Taxonomy (NCBI): domain Eukaryota; kingdom Metazoa; phylum Chordata; class Mammalia; order Rodentia; family Dinomyidae; genus Dinomys; species Dinomys branickii. The sequence continues at coordinate 18,850 of PVLD010025034.1, read as the reverse complement.
ACCGCCCAAAGCCTCGTGTGCTCAGAGGTGGGGCTTTTGGAAGGTGAGTGGATCCTGGGGGAGGCACTGAATGCACGGATGGATTAATCCACTGAAGAGCTCAGAGTTCTCAGCACCGTCAGGAGCAGCACCTGTTGGAGGAGGCGGATCCCTGGGGCCCTGACCTGGCCTGAGATGTCTATATTCCCTCCTCCCTTCCTCTGGCCAATGTGAGGTAAACCACTCTCCTCCATTCTGGTCCTTGGTGCTTTGAAGCCAGCCAACTATAGACTGAGTCCTTTAAAAACCTCTTATCCTTTAAATTGTGGAAGCCACATTTCTGGAGATTCAAGTTGTCACAAAGTGACAAACATTCTTGAATCTCCAGAAATGTGAGCTGAATAAATGCCTTTTCTTTATAAAGTAGTCAGCTTTGGATATTTTATTACAATACAAAGCAGACTAAGGCAAGGGTGATTAAAGCTGTAAGCAAGATTAGGGCATCATAAGACACCCAGTGACAAATAGCAACCAGCAGCTATTACCACCCCTGACCCGAAAAGGGCAGAGGAGGAAGATGGTAGGAAAGCCAGGAGACCCACTTCCTACAATAGAAGAACACAGCACTAATAATTCACAGCCTGGCAAGTAGGAAGCCAGGGAAATAAATACCCCAACTTCTCATGCCAATCACTAATCAGTGCAGTGTCTCCCACTGGACAAATGCAAAAGAAGCCAGGTGACCTAGGAATCAAACTGATGATGGCTACAAAGGTCAGTATCAAATGCACAGATCAGGGTGGAAAACAATGATCACCATCCTTACCTCCTCTGAGACACCACTTCTTCATCTGTAATGCAGTATAGTAAAAGTAATTACCAATTTTACTGTGAGGATTCAATGAACAGTACACAAGGGATTTGGTACAGTGCCTGATTTATAGTAAATGCTCAGTAAATGTCTGTCGGTAATCCTACTGTGGTTTCAGAGGAGGAAATGAAAGGATTCCCCAAATGGCATAGCTGGTAAATGGCACAGCCATAATTCAAAGACTACTCCGAATCCAAAGTCCATTTCATCAGGTATTACTAAAATCTCACCCATATCCCTTAAGCATCCAATTGCCAGCTCCTGCAACTGTTTCCCTATGGGCTCACTCTGGCTGCCAGAGCCTACCTAACCATACACATGATAAGCTGAAAGTGCTGAGATTAATCTCCCCTGCAAGCAGCTTCAGTGACTGTCCAGTACTGACGGATAAATACCCTAGCCACTTCACCCCCACCCAAACGGGATAATTCTGAAGTGCATGCTCAACAAGAGTTTCTAAAGATCCCCAGCAGGACTAGATGCAGTTGGCCATGATGGTATCTCTCATAATAACTCTTATTAGCTCCCCCCTCTTCCCCGTCTCATTTATCTCCTCCTGTGGTGTTTTCAAGCACCACCTCCCAAACAAACTACGGCACAAATCATTACCTCCATGTCTAGGAGAATCAGAATCAACATCCCCATTTCCTTTCTCTACAGTCCACTGTTCCCAGTAAACAGATTAATGGATGAACAAAATGTGATCTGTATATACAATAGGATTATTATTCTGTCATGAAAAGAAATTATTTACAATATGGTCTTTGAAAACATGCCCAGTGAAGGAAGCCAGACACACAAGGTCATATATTGTGTAATTTGGTTTACATAAGATATCCAGATTAGGCAAATGCATACACGTGGAAAGCAGAAGGAGCCAAGGGGAAAGAACTAATGGGGAGAAACTGCTTACGTCAGTTTTCCGTTCCTATGACAAAACACCCAAGATAAGCAACTGATAGGGAGGAAAGATTTACTCTGGCTCATGGTTTCAGTGTGCTCAGTCCGTGGTAACTTGACCCTGTTGCTTTGAAATCCATGAAGACACAGAACATCATAGTGGGGTGGCCTGGCAGAGAAGCCATGTTCACCACCTGGCAACAGAGAGAGAGACGCAGAGCAGGGAGAGGGAGAGAGCTATTATGCCCCTCAAGGGCATACCCCCAATAAATTAATTTTCTCCATGTAGGCCCCACCTATTACAGTTCAGGCTGCCAACCAAGCCTTTAACACATGAGTGTCTGAAGGACACTCCAAATCTAAACGATAGCACTGCTTAATGGGTATAAGGCCTTCTTTGGAAGTGTTAGATATTTTGGAATTAATAGAAGGTAACAGTTGAGCAACATTTATAAAAATAATTGCCACTGCGTCATTCATTTTAATGGTTAATTTTATTTGTGACTTTCACCTCAGTCTCTTTTTAAAAAGCTATTATATACCCTCAACACTTCTACATATATTTCTCAGAAAGGAAAACAAAGGTACAGGGGTGTTCACTGAAATATTGTTTCTAACCACAGAAAATACGAGAGATGTAAATGCTTATCATAGGGAGGGACTGGCTAAACAAAATGTTAGCTCAGACATACAATAGTTAGAAGTACACACAATGTTGAACAATAATGAACTAGATCTCTATTATCACATGGCGCAATCCCAAAACATACTGAGTGAAAAGAGCGAAGGTGCAGAAACACACGAGTATGCCCACACCATGACACGATTCATAATATTATTAATTCATTAAATTATCTATCGTTGATGCACTAGTTAGAAGTCTAAAACATAGATCAGGAGCATTTAACCCAACCTCATGAAAGTGTTTGTTTCTGATGCATGAAGAGAGAAGCAGAGAGAAAAGAGATTTCTAGAGTGTGTTCTTCTGGAAATAGCATGAGAGAAGGAGTTGAGAGGAGGTCATTTATTGGGGCACCGGTTACAAGGAAACATAGTAAGCAGGTGGGAAAGAGAGAGAAGGCAAGGAGAAAAGCCAATAAAAGGTGTATTAATCTGAGGGTTACTATTATGAAACTCAATCTCCTTAGAAATTCTCTTAACCGTCATACAGAACATACCTCAGAATTGATTCATTAAGGGACAGGGAACCTAAGATAATTATTTTGCAAGTCCCATCTCTGATTGAGGGCTGGCCTCAGAGCGTCACACCTGTAGTCCTTGTGGACAGCCCTGCACACAGCCTGAGTAGCCCTCTTCTAGCCACTAGAGGGGGCCCTCAAGCCAAGGAGCTTGGAAGGTTGGCTGCTCTAGGCTTTGAAGGAGCCAGCTGTCCCGCATGCATGGAACAGTCCACCGTAGCTCCAAAAAGACTACATTAGCTATCAGGATGTGGCATGAAGCATTAGTCATGTCTGCTGCAGAGAAAAAACTTTATCAGCAATGTCTTATTTCACTTTTATAAATATCTATTCAAATAAATAGGATAAAGTATTAACATTTGTTAATTCTATCCAGTAGATGAATGCACAGTTGCGATATTATTCTTTGTTATACTTTATTAAATTCACACTTTTGAACAACTATCACCGCTATCTATTTCCACAACCTTTTCGCACCCTAGAGAAGTTAAATAGTAATGGTTCATTCCCTTTCCCAGGCTGTTGCTAACCTCTAATCTAGCCTCTGTATCTATGAATTTATTTGCCTTAGACATTTTGCACAAGTATAACAATATAACACTTGTCATTTTTGTTGGTGTATTTCACTTTTTCAAGTTCATCCACATTATACCGTCTATCAGAACTTCACCCTTATTCACTGCTATATAATATCCTGCTCTATTCACGTACTACGTGCTGATCGACTCATCTGTTGAGGCACACTTGAGCTCTTCCATCTCTTGGCTATTATGAATAATGCTGCAAGACAGTTGTCACACAAGCCACTATTCGTGCTCCTGTTTCGATTCTTCGGCACATACATAGGATCAGAACTGCAAGTCATAGGGTGATTCTATGATTAAAATTTTGAGGAACTTCCGCACTATTTTTCGTAGCACCTGCAACATTCTTCCTTCTTACTAGCAGTATTCCAGGGTGCTAACTTCCCCCCAACCCCTACGTTCCTTTCTTTTCTTTTTCTGTGCTGTTATAAGAATCCCAGTAGGTATGAAGGGGTAGAGTGGCATTTTGTCCCTCACTGTGATTTTGACTTGTGTTTCCCTGTTGGTGACATCTTTTTTTTTTATGAAAAGCATCTTTTCATAAACATAATGGCCAGCTGCATTAGCTTCTTTGAAGAAATAACTATTCAAGTTTCTCTACTTTTAAAACTTTTCCAAATAAAAATTTAAGGTCTTGCTTGCTATGGTGCCTATTCAATGAAATGTCTACTTTTCCCAGAGAAGCTACTGTCTTCTTAATTCTTCTAACAATAAAATTTCATTCGACTCCATCCCTCAGCAAATTTCAGCCTCACCTGCATCACTCATTCCCTCAGTCAGCAAGTTTGCTGAGACAGCGTTTGCAAAGCTTCTTGGCCACATCCGAAGTGACAGGCAAATCCAACCTTGGGCAAAGGTCCAAAAGTCATGCTCCAGGGCAGAAACAAGGGTACAAGCACATTGTCATCAGTTGTCAGCCTGCTCTTCGTTTCTGGGCTAGGAAGATTTGGGCATTTTCTTTTGGCTTTAAATAGGAAAGTGATTTCTATCTGTACTCTAATCATAAAGCAGCACATACAAGGAAGAAAAACTTATTTAAAGAAGGGTATTTGCTCAAAAAAGTATAAAGGCATCAATTTTAGTTTATATCAAAATTCAAATTCTACAAAGTTTTTAAGAGTTTATGGTGTATCTGTTTCTCTCTACTAGGGTTTGAACCAAGAGACTTTTCCCTCTGTTGACATGTCTATTGTCCTAGGGTCTACGAGAATAATGAGCCTCTTTCACCATTATCCAGTATCTTACTTCCTCAACCAAAGCCCCAGACACTTGTTATATGAGAAGACATTATGAACTTGAACTCAGGACTTGTGTCATGGGCTCCAGCTCTCAAGGTTTAGAGTCCCATAAAATCTAAAATATATAGTAGATCGTATGAAAGGGAAAGAAATTGCTCAAAGGAAGGAACACTTGAGATGAGGGAAAGGAGAAAAGAAAGACAGAAGGAAGGAAATATATATATATAGATATCCCAGGGATATCTCTATATATATTTTATATATTTTATTTAAAAAATATATATCCCAGTATGTATATATATACTGGGATAACTGTACTGCTGATATATAATGGTTTGTTGAAGAGAACAGTTAATGCTTAATTTTTGACCAATTTAGCATGCTTATATCTGGTAATCTGAATAACAAATTTGAAGATAGCAGTATGCAATATAACAACCATTGGTGAATTCCTACCATCTTGTCTAGTGAAACTCTGTATTGTTTCTAGTGAGGTTATTGTTTCTAGTGGGGTTATTGTTTTTATTTTTTATTCTCTTTAATCATTTGACCAATCTTGCATTCTTACATCTGGTAATCTGAGTAACTTCACTGAAGGTAACAATATGTAATTCAACAACCACTGTTAATTCCTATCATTTTGTTCTGAAACCCTGTATCATTTTTATTGTTTTTGCCTTTGTTTTGTTTTTGTCTGTGTTGTTGATATCTTGCTATTTTTCTTTATTATTATTATTATTATTATTTCTCTATAAAATAAAAAAGTATAAAAAGCTCCTATCAACATGGAACTTTTTATGGGTCAACTAAGAAAATAAATTTAAAAATATTTAAAGACTTACTGTAAAGCTACAATAATGAAAAGGTAGTGTATTAGCAAAAGAATAAATGGAAACAATAAAATATCGTAAGTAACTCAGAAGTAAAACTCCATAAATAAATTTTGTCTTTGACAAAAAGGCAAAAGCAAAACAATGAGAAAAGTTAATCTTTTTGATCAACAATACTGGAAGAACTAAACATCCAAGTGCAAAAACATGGATCTATTACACAGACCTTATACCTTCACAAAAATTCACTCAAAATAAGCCACCGACCTACATGTAAAATGCAAAACTGTAAGGCTACTAGAAGATAACATTAATGGAAATCTAAGCACCACTTGCGTTTAGCAGTAGTGTTTTAGGTATAACACTAAAGGCATAGTCGGTGTTGTTATGGTTTAGATATAGAATTTCCCCCCAGAAGTCTCACGTGTTCAGAGATGAGGCTTTTGGAAGGCAATTGGATCATGGGGGCCTTAACACTCATCAGAGAATTAGTCCTCATAGCTGACTGTGCTGAGGTGAGGCTTCATCAGAAGATCGGGCCACTAGGGGGAGGACTGGAAGTATGTATCTCCCTCCCTGCTCCTCCCTTCTTTCTCTCTGCTTCCGGGGATGCTATAGGTTGAACACCTTTCTGCTGCCATCCTGTTTCTGCCTTGGAGCCTGTCAACCAGGGATTGAAACTGAATGCATCTCTCCCCTTTTAAGTTGTGGGTGTTGGGCATTTTGTTCCAGCAAAGAGAAAGTAACTAAGACACTGGCCCCTCTTCCTCTATTTGGTTTAGGTTGTCTCCACCCACTGGCACTAAAGTGATCCCCTAACCAAGAGCTGGTTAACCAGCACAACCCCTTCCTTTCAATGGACTTGGATTATATATGGTTACTTATCCACTTCAACCCCAAACTCTTGATGGACTTTTCAATTCCCTGAGTTTATTGAGCAAATATAGATGGAAGATTTGAGCACCTGTGGGTCCTCACATGGAGACAGCCTGCCTAGGATAAGGCACTGGTGAAATAGGAGTGACATTCTGATAACACCCTTTGAGCCCCTAGACCCAAGTGCTCCTGAAGGCAAACTATGGATCCTTCAAATTTATTTGTTATGCATACTGATAAATCACACTTACGTACTTTTATTAATTAAACCAATTTTAATTGAGTTTTTGTCACATGCAACCAAAAATATCCCTGACTACTAAGGATGGTAGAGGAATGAATAAGACCTCAAGTCATGGAAGGATAAGAATGGCAGATTGCAAACCAAAAGTCTAAGAAAACCCTGGCACGGTTGGAGTTTAGGCTCAGAGTAGATAAACCTAAAGGAAAGCAGATCATGCAGTGCCTTCACACAATTAACATAACTGCAACAGATTTCTTTAAATTCTATACTTCGGAATTCTCTATAATATAGAAAAGTTAGCATGGCTAAAACGGATTTTTTTTTTTAACTCTGTGCTCCAAAATTCTGTATCATCTAGAAAAATTACTGAGGTTCTTCTAGAGATGAGATGCTTGTAACTAAATGACTTATTCTAGAATTTCTTATTTAGTAAGTGAAACAAATATAAGGTCTCACCTGATTGTTGTGCTTGTTGTCGTTTGCTTTTTATTTTTGTTCTGACTGTTACTGTCTTTTGGATTTTCTCTTGGGTGAGAAAATCCTCACCCAAAAGCCTCTGGGCTCCTCAGGAAGCATAAGTGGGAATTGTGGGAAACTCGATGAAACTGAAATCCTCCCGGCCTCCTGGCACCAAAGGAACTCATCTTTCTGGAGCTGTGATCCATATTAAAGAAAGTGGTTCAAGAAGAAAACCGGTTCCTCTGGCACCTTCTGTTTGCAATTGACATAAGACCCAAAAAGCTGCCTCCAGCCCTGGAGAATGTTAACGTGGGCAGAGACGCAACTTGGTTTTCTTTTGTTGAAATTTTAAAGACCTAAGGCCTGAACTTCAAGAGCAACTAGACTCGAAATGAAACAAAGTGTCAGGTAATCATCGATCTGAAGGAAAGGTGCAACTGAAGAACAGAGAAGATGAGAGAAATCAAACCACAGCCCGAGCAATTGACACTCTGCTTGTGGAATGCCTTAGTAAAAACCTCAGCGTAACTACCCATCTGTCCAGGACCAGAACAAAGGGGTTTATATGAACCTTGATCCCAAACAAACCCACACTGCAGGACAGTTAGTCTAAAATGCAAACGCAAACTGAAGGCACCCCTGAAGCGAGCCGGAACGGACAAGCTTTCTTATTCTTCCTCCAGTTTACTTCTCCCCTCGCTCTCCTCTCGGCCCTGAACGTCAGTACTCTGTCCTGGATACAGACAGCATCCCTGGTAAACCCAATAATGTATACGCGTTTGGAATGAAATGACTGCATCTTGTTAGCATAGATTGAAAAGCAAATACAGAGAGGAGAGCAGTGGCTTTTTATTTGCACGTTGGCCCCAGAGCTTTCTCTCCCGCCGACCTAGTTTCCAACGCAGGCATCACAGTGCCATCTTGTGGTTATATATAAAAAGGACAGCGCTTTCCATACTGGGAGACGTCGGGGGATTTCTAAATCCCCTCCTTGCACATCTTTCTGCCGTCCACAAGAAGAGAGGAAGCAAGACTTTCAGTCTGTAGTTTCTAACAGTAAAACCTCAAAAAATCCCAGAATCTCAAAATCTAATCTGGGCTGGTCTTAGCTGCAAGAAAGGTTGGAGATCTTAAAAACTCCTCAGCACGTAGTAAGAAGTATACATACTGGCTACCAAGTGTATATATACTAGCCATCACTGTAATAATATTATACAAGCCTCAGTGCTTTGCTTCAGACACCTCAAACCTTACAGTACGTGGATATATAATAATCTGCTCCATGCACTAAAGTGTTTCTGAACACCAGTTAATAAATATTCAGCCACAAGGGTCCAGTACTGAAAATACAGGGAAGAGAGAATTCCAACTCTAATTCTGCACCAACCATTAGAAGAGACCTCAGGGATTCTGATCCAATAAGAAATGCACCTGCCTTTATTCAGCCTTCACCATGTCAGCAGGCTCTGGACACTAGAGCACCAGTTGGCAGACTATGGCCCATAAGCCAAATCCAGTCCCTCTGCCTCCTCCCACACACCCAGTAAAGTTTTATTGGGACACCACTATATCTGCTCCTTTGGATATCGTCTATGGCTGCTTTCAGATTCAATAACAGCTCTGAGGAGTTGCAGTTGAGTCCATGCACTTGGTAAAGGCTGGGGTGTTTACTATTTGGCTTTTGATGGGAAATATTTGCTAATCTCTGCTCTAGATGAACACAGGCAACTGATGAACTAGGTTTGAAACACCCACTTCCAAAATTTTCCTCTTGTCTATGTCCTTGGAGGAGAAGGTATACTGAACATCCATCTCTCCTTTAGAACCTCCTCAATACACACAAATCCAGGATAGAAACCAAAACATCTTGTTCAGTGTAAATTATCTATATTCCAACCTTTCTGCCCACATATAACACTATCTCACCATTTGTAAAACATGGGCTATGGACCGTGGGAATCATTCTAATACTGAAAGAAAAGAACCAATGCAATAATAGAAGTTATTTCTGGTAGTGGCATCGTTGGTGGTTCTTTTTAACACTCATTTTTTTTTTACTTTGCAATTTTTCAAAAGTTAGCCCCTATTACTCTGCTAATCAGGCTGGGAAAATATATTGGAGAAGCAATACCACCAGAAAAGAACATCCAATTCTCTTCCTTGAGAGTTAAAAGTCAGGAATGTCTCTGAAATAATAAATCATTAAAAACAGAAAATCTCATGGAGGCTGTCTTCCTGTCATGGAGGCTATGACCTTCTTGGGCAGTTAGAGGGAATGAAAATTGGAGTATTTTCCTATCACAGAGCCACAGGACAAGTCTACAGCTAGGACTTGGGCAACTTGCTATAAGCACAAGGTAAGCAAAATGATTCCTCCACAGGAGAAACTCTAGAGAAAGAACTAGGAACCAGTCAGAATGGCAGTCATGAGGGCTCCAGGAGCCAGCTTTGCCCATAAACTCAGAGCAGATGGCTGCGAACCAAAACCTAAATTCTGTGTGCCGTGTCTCTCTCTCTCTCTCTCTCTCTCTCTCTCTCTCTCTCTCTCTCTCTGTCTCATTCCATCAAGACACAGAACATTTCTCCAGCACAGAGATAATCCTGGTCAGAAATAGGAACAAATTATCCTGTTTGAAAGAGGTTTTACCCCCAAGATCTCAGGACCCCAAACTCATCTCTATCCTCAGAACAGAATCCTCCACCCAAACACACCAGTTCTGAACTACAATCCAGTTTTGGACCATACATCATCTTATAAAGCAGATGAAGCACACTGTTTTAAAAGATAAAGACTATGCCTAGAGCTCATACATCCATTGAAAATATAAATGTCTAAAGAAACTGAGGAATGTTTCTACCCTTAAACAAAGCAGGCCCTCTAGGAAGAAATGACTGGTGATAGTGACATTTGCCACATAAGTATTGATTCTCCCAGTTCCAAGCTCTCTAGCTATTAAGTGAAATTTTTATGGGTTATTTTAGATTTATGTGCTTATTTACATGGGGTGCATTTCATACTAAGTCCTCAAGGGTCTAAATTACTTTTCTGATACATAATAAAGCATCCTTGACTGTCAGAGACAAAATGTGTTTTCCCACAATCCTTAAGCTAAGCTAGATTAAAAAAAATCATTCCTTCGCTCATTTTCAATAAACACTGCACCCATAACATATGCTAAGCACCGTTAGTCACTTGGTAGAGAGTAGTCGGGGGGAGACAAAAACTAGCTGGTAATTGTATTCTACAAGGATAATGAGAAGAAAAGTAAAAATGAAATACATCAACGAGGTAATGAAAACTAAAAGGGAGTCAGTGGAATAGCATCCCTCCCCCAAAATATACATCCATCTGGAACCTGTAAATGTGACCGTATTTGAAAAAACAATCTCTTTAAAGATGTAGTAAAGTTAAGGATCTCCAGTGAGATAATCCTGGGTTGAAGTGAATGCTAAATTCAATGACAAGCATCAAGAGAAAAGAGAAGAGGAGAGAAGGGAGGGGAAGAGAGGAGAGGAGGGAGGGAGGGAGAGGGAGAGAGAAAAGAAGGCTGAAGGTGCAGAGAGGTTGTGTGGTACATTCCAAGCCAAGAAGCACAGAGCGTGCCAGTGGCCGCCAAGAGCTGGGAGAGAGACAAGAACAGGTTTCCCCTAGAGCTTCCTGGAGGCCACCGCCCTGCTAATACCATGCTTTCTGACGTTTGGGCTCCAGAATTTTGAGACAATAAATTTCTGTTTGTTTAAGCCAGTGAGCTGGAGGTCATTTATTACAGCAGCCCTGGGAAACCAAGAGAGAAGGGATGCAATCTATGAAGAAAAATAATTAAGAGTGGGTGGGGAGAGGATGGTGGAAAGAGGTGACTTTAAGAGGTAAGAGAATGTCACCTTCTCTGAGGTGACAGAGGAGAAAGATTCAGAGAGGTGAAGGCTGAGCTGTGTGGTTGGTGGGGCAGCGCTTTCCAGAAAGAAGACATGGGAGGCCAACATGGCTGCTGCAGAGAGGAAGAGGGTTGATCCAACCATGGAGGAGTTATCAGGCACAGCCTTGACTGTTTGAGGTTTCTCTTGGCTGTTCTCAAAAACAAACGAGCCACGGGAGGGTTCTGAGCAGAGGGGCAACCTGACCTGAATGTCACTTAAAAGGATACCTGTGGAAGGCTGGGGGTGTAGCTGAGTGGCACAGCACCTGCCCGGCAAACGCCACAAGATCCTGAGCTCGATTCCCGGTACCAAACCAAAAAAAAAAAAAAAAAAAAAAAAAAGATGACTGTGGGGAATGACTACAAAAGCTAAGTGAAATACAAAAGACATAGACTATCACATGATTTATCTCATATGAAACTCAGATTATAAATAACTCAAAGAGCAAAAATAAAAGAAAGATGGTAGGAAACGGAGACATACTTTATGAAGAGAAGTGCATCTTGGGATAGGAAAACTGGGAAGAGGAAAAGGAAGTAAAACGGAGCAAGAAACTATATATATAAACACCCCATAATGAACACATGCACTGTATATCACATATTCTAATTTCCCAAATTTTAGAGAGGAAATGAAGGATAGAAGCCTGGCTCCGAGCAGAGGAGGCAGACACGGCAGCAAAGTCACAGGTAACTGGACTCAGACCGGGACGGAGAGGGTTAGAAGTGTGCAAGTTCGGAAGAAGCTTGTGGGTAGAACAAACCAGACCTCCCAGCTGATGTTAGTCTTTCTTTGATGTTTTAAAGAAGGCTCAAGAGGAGAACTGTCCTTTCAATCATTAATGAATTCCACCTTGTTAAATTCTTTCTGCCCCCACTTTTTGGAACAAGAATTGAAAGATCTCCCGCCCCACCCTCTCCTACCACCCAAAACATACTCTTTTATGGGATTTGTTGCTTCTGCTTCCTTACAAACTGCAAATAAAGTGTGTGTGAGTGTGAGTGTGAGTGTGTGTGTGTGTGTGTGTGTGTGTGTGTGTGCGCAGAATGACTGTACAACTAATGTGAAAATGTATCCAAGATATGTTATCGACAGACAAAAATCAAATCTATAATGCTATCATTGTAGGAGGAGGAAAAGGTGCTATATGTTTGTACTGTTTTTCAGTGTAAATATCACCTCTGGAAGAATACACAAGAAACTCGGGAGTGGGGAGTTGGCAGATAAGAGAGAGGGGGGACAAGGACCTTACTTTCCAAAGAACGCCCTGCAAATCTTGTGTCATGCGTGTACTTATCCTCCACCCAGAATAACACACTTTTATGCAAGAATAAACTTGTAAATATTTCAGCTGTGATTTAAAGTGTTTGAGATAGTATTTGCACGTGAATATTGTTCTGTAGTGATATAGAAATCAGATATTTTCCCAATAATTATTCTTTAATTTTTTCTCATAAATAATTTTGAAGATAAACAGAAGTAGCTAGAACAGTGGGGATCAAAGGCTGGCAAACTCTTTTACTAAAGAACCTGGTAGTAAATATTTTAGGCTTTTCATATGCAATGGTTTCTGTTACAACTCAGTGCAACTACTCTAGTGAAAACCAAAACAAAATACAAATGGACACGAATGCAGTCTAATGAGATTTTATTGAGGAAAATAGGAAGTAGGTTAGGTTTGACCATTGGGCCACAGTTTGCTGGTCTTTGACATAAATAAGCCCCTCCACACAAATTCATCAGCTCCAAATATACTCATGCCAGGCCAATGCTGCCCATCACCCACCGCCCAAACTACGTGGAGGAAAATCTCGGATGTTACATCATTTCATCTTCAGTGACTTCAAGCAAGAACTTATCTTTCAGAGTTACACTTAAAAAGTCAATAATGTTAATAATTGTTATATTAATATTTATATTATCAATATCAAAATTCAGTCACTACTTAAATTTCTACTTAGTAATACATTTTAGCAGTTTTTAACAATTTAGATACAGTTAAGGTCCACACAATGTTTTTAGGTGTTCCTATATTTTTCACATTGATTCTATTTCCCTGTCTTTGAGCTGTTAAACTGGATTTTATTAAGGAAAATAAAAGAAGTCCAAGATTACCTGTCCTCCCTTCCTTTACTTTCTTATAATCTGAGAAAATGCCAAGTGAATGTGATACCAAAATATGGACTCCCAGCCTGAGCAGTAAGTCACCTGCTACTGACTGGCTAAGCAAATCAAGCATCATCACATATGCGTATCAACCACTTCTCTCCAACCTCTTCAAGGCTTTGGGCATCTAAAACAAAAAGAAAAGAAAAATGCATCTGCTTGATGCCAGTCACCTCCCTCTGATGAACTCATTCTAATAAAATATTCAGAGATCCAGAAAAAGATGCCTCATGAAGGATTTCATGGCAGTGTTATTTATAATAGAATATTATTTAAAACAACCAAAGCATCCAACAATAAAGAAGTGATAGTGTTCATTACCATACTGGCTCATTTACCCAGTGGCATGTTCGACCATGACTGAAACCCATGTTTTCAAATATTCCCACTGTCAGTCGATATTCTTGACAAAATTTTAAGTGAAAGGAACATAAAACTGCACACACATACGATCACATAAATATCTGGGTAGAAAGCCATAAAACAATGTGTGGTGGCCTCTAGGTGTGAAGTTAGGTAACTTTTACTTTCATATTCACTCATTTTTAAATTTTCTGAATGTTTTAATAGGCATACTTTGTATTTTTAATCAGAATAACAGAAATATTAATTCTATGAAGATTTCTGTCCCCTTCCTGGTTTCTTCTAGGATGTCTTCCTTTGTTCTCACCTTCCGAGTTCTCCCTGCTGGCTCCCCACCCCTGCCTTATGCATTTGTCAGGCATAAATCACCCCACTTTCAATTTTGCACAGGACCAGAATGGCCATCATTCCCAGCCCTAGAGTTCAGCAGCATTAAGCCTCTACAAACCCAAAATAGTGGGGAGTTAATCATCGTAAGTAAATGATGTGTACTAATACATGAAATCAAGGGCCTGTCTCTCACCATCTGCTTTTCTTTCTGGAGAGGGACCCCGAGGAAGTGCAATCACACCAAAGGCTCACAGCTGATCATACAGCGAGACTAGAAGCACACATATGCACTCTTCACTTCCCTCTTACTTTCTTTATATTTTCTCTTTAATGCTTATTATTTGGTAACTAAAACATTTTAATTATTTATTTCTTATCCATCTGCCCTGGCCCCACTGAGAAATCAAACTCCATGCAGACGCAGGGAGAGGCTTTTGTCATGGCTGCATCCCAGGACCAAAAAGAGCACCTGGCACATAGCATCCTCACTAGATATCTTTGTATGAATTCGTGAGTAATGTGTTACTAAGTGGAAAAAATACATTGTAGTACAAGGCTAATAATTCAATTTTGTGTGTACATTTGTACATGTAATGTACATGTGTGTGTGTGTGTATTGAAGAAACTGGAATGCTACATGCCAAAGACTGACACCTAGCACCCCCTATATGGTACAGTAATGAATGATTTTATTCTGTCTTATTATATCTTAAGTCTATCATAATAAACAGGTTCTACTTTAAAAGTACAGTGCCTAATGAGTTGTTATTTAAGATGTTTCAGTATGACATGAAGTTGTTCTAGTGACCAGTTAGACACAGGGGCCTCACAGAGATCTTTTGACCTCTCCTCTGTCCCCCTAAGTGAGCAAGGTTTACGCTTTGCAGGCCCCCACCACCCTGTGATCCTTGTAGGCAAGTAAGTTCCAATGCTCTTGACATGGCCTTTATGCAGGACCTGGGAAATTTGTGAAGAGGCCTGGCACCATTTTCAGAAGATAGGGATGGGAGTGACTGATCTGCAGATGATCACAATGAATCTCCAGGGTGTGTTGAAATTATATTTGGGGAAAAAAATGTATTTGGAAACTGCTACTCAGTCTACAAGGGAGACACTGAAACTGTGACTAAGCCTCAGTTCCAGACACTGGGGGTGGCTGATGAGAGAATGGTTGGCCCAGCACCAGAAATGATGACTGAACTGGGAACAGGGAGGGTCCGTACTGCAGGCAAGGCAGGATCCTCATTAGTGAACAAAAGATGTGCCACCCCAGGTGAACTAGTTTACAAGCCCCTGATTCTCTATGCAATGTTTCTACATTTGGAAGCCAATGTATCCTTAAAACAATTTTAAAGCTGCACCTCAGAGCTCACAGGGGAATCAGAAGGGATCAGAGGTCTTAAGAGGGAAGACATTGGACCTGGTAACATGAGTGTGGAGATGGGGGCTGACTGGAAAAAAGGTGGGCGCTATATTTTTACCCAAATCTGAGGAAGTAATTCATTCTGTTCATATGCTTTAAATAGATAAATAAAATACCATGATTATCTACTAGAGACAAGTGAATAAATATTTTAGCAGATGAATAAATGAAATAACCAAACAAGTCAAAATGTTGTTCAAAAGAAGAGAAAGAAGGAAGCTTGCTTCAGCATATCTGAAGCATTGTATACAGACTTTGATTCATATGAGTTCTGCTTTGCAGAATGCTATGCTTGAATTCACATCATGAAAAATGGGTTTGCATTCATCCCACATTGAGGAGACAGAGTACTATTCTACCATCGCAGCATCCATCAGCACCCTTAATCACCCACCATCAGTAAAGGTTTATCGTCTTCCAGTTATTCTGTTAGTCACTCTGCTACAAGAGGGCAAGAAACATTTCATTTTTATGTTGCCTGATCATATTCTTCAGGTAGAAAACATCATTAAAGAACCACAGCATAAAAGCCATGGGTCTGCCGCCTAACAATTCTCTCTAATGTTGTTTTCACGGGCAGTCACCATTCCTGAGCGTGCCTAAGTTGAATACTGCGGTGGATTGATAACTGGTGATCAACATGTAACACCCAGCTGAACCAAACCAGCATGGTGCTGGGTATGGGAGGCCCACCTGAGGACTGTTGCCAGCAGCATAAGCAGCAGAACTGGAAAAGATGTTTAAAAGCTGTTGGAAAGCTGTAGGGAGCTGTTGTGTTTCCTGGAGGAGCTTGACATGATGGCTTTCCTCATGAACTTGGCTGCTTTTGTGATGGCAAAATTTGGAATGAATTCAGCAGGAGATCAAAGAACTCATTTAGAACAAAGGGAGTTTATTAATTTGGGCTCATCTCTGACTTGCCAATCAGGAATGAGGGCCCTTAACTGTCTTCGTTCCCACCTTATGTACATTTTTGGTTTCCATGGTAATAGATTGGAATGTTACATTCACTGACCTGGTGGCCATGTGGTTTTTCTTTCCTTCTGAGGGATGCCGGGTCAGTTGCAGGTTGCATGTCTAACCATGATAGATGTTTCCACCATTTTGTTCCATTTGTCTCCCTTTTTTACAACCTATACACTCCCTTAGGGTTACAGTGTTTACCTAGGGCCATGAGATGAAGCTACCCAGGCAGGGTCACAGAGGTTATCTAGGCCTGGGCCCCCCTTATCTCAGGGAGACATTCCCGGGCAGAGTTTGACTAGGGATTGCTTTTCAATGTCCTGGGAGTCTTCCCAAGACAAATTGTCGTTCTTTACTAAAACTAATTTTATCTAAATAATATGCTAAGATTCACTGTCCCCTACACTTTCATCATCAAAGGAGCTTAGGACCTCATCACTGACAATGGCTACACTTCACTTTGGGGAGCTCTGGTCCTTGCTTTGCGCATCAATTCCTGGCTCGGTGCAGATTCCTCAGGCTGCTAGCACAGATCCTTCATCCTACTGATACAGACTTTCTAGCTTCCACCACTGACCTTTGGGCCTTCCCAGCATATATCTGTGAAACAGGCCTGTATGAGACATTGTCATGGGCTCTGGGCCTCTAGCTGAACTCATGGGGGCATTGTTATGGACTCTAGGTCTTCAGCTGGACTCATGCAGGACATTACCATGAGATCTAGGCCCTCATATTGATTCTTTGGTACTTAGTGTATGGACAGATTACTTGCACTGTTTTTGTATATGACTCTTTGGGTGACTATTATAAAATTAATAATAATAATAATAATAATAATAATAATAAATTAAGAGTCCTGGCTGAGGATATAGCTCAATGGAATAAGTGTCTGCCTGGCAAGCACAAGGTCTTGAGTTTGATCCCTGGTACTGCAAAATAAATAAATAAATAAATAGTCCTGTATTGTATTGTTTCCCTTGAAACTCCAAAGTACAACAAATATCTTAATTTCAGATATTTTTTTCTGCTGAGATTTTAATTGTATCTCAAAAACACTAAACAAAAGTGCTGAATGTGTGTTTATGGCCTATTTAACAAACCCATCATAGGGTCATATCTTAGTTACTTTCTGATTGCTGGGACAAAATATCCAATACCCACAAGTTAAAGGAGGAAAAGTTTATTTTAGCTTACAATTTGTGGATGTTTCACTCCATTGTCCCCTGGCTCCAAGGCAGGGAAGCATGGCATAGGGCATAGCAGAGGAGAAACAATCTGTGGCACAATAGGCAGAAAGCAGTTAAGCAGCAACACTGAGTTTCCCTTTTCCTTTTTATACTGTTCAAGCCTCAAGCCCAATGGTTGGTATCATACACACCCAGAGTGGGTTTTTCACAGCCAGAACTATGCTAAGCCAATCAGTAAACCAATGTAGTTGTATAAACTCTTAGTGCATATTCATGCAGCCAGATCCAAAAAAAATCCCACCTATGAGAGCACGAAGCTTTGGGGGACAGCCAGATAGACGCAAGCCATAACAGGCTGTGTATAAATTCTTCTGCAGAAATAGAACTGATCTATGGCACTTTGGGGTGAAGACAGCAGAGAGGACGGTAGGGGAGTTCCATGGAAAAACGGATGACACCCATTATCTCGACTCACAGGGGCCTCACATGTTCCATTTAGGCTTCAACTGGAAAATTGCTCTTCCTATCTAGAGGATAAATGCTAATTCACTTAAAATCCAAGGCACATAAAAAGAGGGGCACCATTAACCATCAGTGGAATGCAAATTAAAACCACAAGACATCACACCTCCCACCCAGTAGAATGGCTAAAATTAAAGGGACTAACAATTCTAAGTGCTGACAAGGATGCAGAGCAACTGAAAATTATGAGAATGCAAAATGAGACAGCAATTTCAGAAAACATTCAGGCAAATCCTACAAATACTTACTTGGTTTATGATCCCAAATAGTTCCACAAAAATAAATGAAAACAAGCTGGGTGTGGTGGTGTACATCTCTAATCCCAGCTGCTTGAGACGAGGCTGTAGGATTCCAAACTCATGGCCAACCTGAGCAGCTTAGCAAGATTCTACCTCAAAAATAAAAAAAATAAAAAAAATTAGAAAACACAAGACCTGGGGATACAGCTCAGTGTGAAGGCTTTGTGTTCTATCTTTAGTATCCCCCCAAAAAAGAAAAAACATACCTGTCCACGTTTGTGTTAAGTGAAATAAGCTATGTACAGAAAAATAAAACAGCCAGGCTTGGTGGTGCACACCTATAATCCCACCACTTAGGAGGTTAAGGCAGGAGGATTTCTATGAGTTTGAGGGAATCCTGGGCTGCATAGTGAGTTCAAGACTAGCCTGAACTACATAGCAAGCCCTATCTCAAAATAGCAAAAAAAGAAAGAAGAAAGAAAGAGAGAAAAGGGAGGGAGGGAGAGAGGAAGAGAGAGGAATGGAGGGCAGAAGGGCAGGAAGGCAGGGAGGGAGGGAG
>PVLD010025033.1:0-24411 GCA_004027595.1 Dinomys branickii | reverse complement strand
ATCCATCTTACATGTGTATATCTGGTAATCTGAGCAACTACTTTGAAGATAACAATATGCAATATGACAACCATGGTCAGTTTCCTATCACCTTGCTTTGAAATTCTGTATTATTTTAATTTCGCTTATTTTCTTTAAAATAAAAAAGGAAAAGCACTAAGTCTTCTTTTATTAATGTGTTCAAAAGCCTAAAATGTATGCATATAATAAAAGAAAAAATGAAAATTTCAACATAGAAACTATAAAAAATTCGAATAGAAACTCCAGAGTTGACAATATAATAATTTAAATGTCACATTGTCTGGATATAATTGAAAGCAGATTAGTAATGACAAATAAAGAGTAACTTTTTGTGAAAATAATTTAATCAGACTTATTCAACTTGAAAACAAAGAGAAAAGAAGACTGGCAGAAAGAAGACATCAGGGTTCCCAAAGCCAGTGGAGCAATGTTATGTGGTTTAATATATGTATAATTTAAATATTAAAAGAAGAAAGAGCAACAAAAGAAGAAAACAAAGCAATTAAAGAATAATGGCTGAAAACTTACCTAATTTGGAAAAACTTTGCAACTTCCAGATTCAAGAAGCTCAATAATCACAAACGTAAGAAATACAGAAAAAATGACTCATAGACCCCCCTAAAGTCAATTCATGATGGAAAAATGAGGACAAACATTTTGAAACGAACCATATAATATCATAATTTACATAAAGGAAAACAAAGAAAACATGCCAATCCGCCCTCATTAGTAACAATAGAGGCCTGAACACTACCAAGTAACTTTACCATGTAGAAAGAGGGCCTAAAAGGACACAATCCAGAATTCTTTGTAGAGAGAAATATCTTTCTAATAGGAAATTAAATAGGGACCCTTTTCAATGAGGAAAAAACAATAGCACAGTTAAACAAAAGAATAATAATGAAGTAGTTCTTCAGAATGGAGAAAGATCCAACACAGAGAGGCATCAATCTACTGGAAGCAGTTCCGAGCACAATAAATAGGGAACTATTTTATAATTGTTGTCATTTTTTTTTTTTTTGCAGTACTGGGGATCGAACTCAGGACCCTGCGCTTGCTAGGCAAGCGCTTATTCCACTGAGCTGTATCCCCAGCCCCTATAATTGTTGTCTATCCTTGCTTATTTTATTAGTATGCTTGCAGTATGTGCATTTTATAGTTGTGTGGAGACACTGGTACATGTGCAAAACACAATTTGTTTCTTTTCTTAATCCCTTTCTCCCCTTCCCCCTCCTGTATCTCCACTTTCTCCCTTTTCATTCTCATTGATACTGTTCGTTGTACGTCACGCTAATGCACATGATGCTCACATGCATGGCAGTCAGCGTCTTGTATAGGGCACGGCACGTCTTCACTTCACCTATGTCACCATCCCTCTTCCTCCGCCTTGGTACCCAGGCCGCTCCCTATCTGCAAGAGGTCCATCCACATGTCCTCTTCTACCCTCCCTTTATTTTTCTCTTAATAAGTACTTGGCTTCACTCCAATGAGAGACAGCGTACAGTTCTCAAGTTTGTGTGTATGATTTATTTCACTCAACCATACATTTGCAGGTGCATCCAGTTTCCTAAAACGGGGTGGGGGCAAAACCATAGGGTGTAGGAAAGACAGCCTTTCAACAACAGAAGATAAAATTTAATCAAGTGATGCTGGGAAAACTGGCTGTTTACAGAAGATTGAAACTGGACCCATATCTCTCACTGTGCACTGAATTAAAATAAAAATGAGACAAAGATCTAAACATTCAAATAGAAACATTAAACCTACTAGAAGATAAAGTAGGCAAAACCCCTGAAGACATAAGAGTAGGACAGGATTTTCTAAAAGGAAACTCACTGGCAAAAAAAATAATAGCAAAAACCAACAAATGGGATTATTATGCTTTTATTTTCAAGAGAAAGAACAATAAAAATGATACAGAATTTCAAAACAAGGTGATAGGAAATTAACAATGGTTATTATACTGCATATTGTTATCTAACAAATGGGATTATATCAGACTGAAAATCTTCTGTATGACCAGATAATCAGCAAATAAAGAGAAAACCTACAAAATGGAAAAAACAATTGCCAAGTTACTCTTTAGGCAGAGTACTAATATTTAGACTATAGAAAGAACTAGGGAAAAAAGACCAAATTAAAGACCCACTCAAGAACTGGGCAAGTGAATTCAACAGACACTTCACAGAGGAAGAAATACAAATGGCCAACAAATTTATGAAGAAATGTTCAACGTCTCTGATGATTAAAGAGATGCATGTTAAAACACTAAGATTTCACGATATTCCAGAAAGAAAGGCAGTCGTCACAAAATCGACGCTGGGATGACGGTGGCAGTAAGAGAGCCCTCCTTCACTGTTGGGGGAAATGTAAACTAGTACAACCATTATGCAAATCAGTATGGACATGTCTGAAAGAGCTGAAATTATAAATTCTATGTGACTCAGTTATCCTCCTGCTAGGTAAGTCTCCCCAAAGTATAAGACATCATACTAAAGCACTACATGTATTCCAGTGTTTACAGTGGCACAATTCATAATAGCAAAGTACTGGAAGCCTGTGTACCTCTCAGCTGACAACTGGATAAGAAAATATGGTGTGTATATAATGGAATACTGTTTGGCTTTAAAGAAGGACAAATCTTTTCTACTATTTCCTAAATTATTTGAAGCAATGTGGCTACTTTATAAGTACGGCCTAGAACTGTGGGCTTTGAAATACTGCAGATGTATCGACACATGGTACATGACTAGACCTCAAATAAACGAATGCTAAATGGAATTATGCTGGGAGAGATAATGTATGAAGCGTGTAACAGCTCTTCTCCATAGCTTATTGTATATTACATATGCCTAATTTAATTTATAGAACAACCACTTCAAAATCTAAGGAGCTGAAGAACTATACATTAGTCATATCTAGTCCAGAAGTTGAAAATCTGAAATTTCCCAAATGAGCCAACATTATGCTCAAAATCTTTTGAATTTTGGAACATTTGAATATCAGATTTTTTGAATAACCACTCTCAACTGCTAACGTTTAAGGAAATATCCCAATATTTTTAAAGCTCCAAAATCTGACACACATCTTGTCGAAAACATTTTGGATAAGGGATATTCAGTCTGTGTAGCTATTTAATCTGCAGAGCCAAAAAGGATCAAAGTGTAATACTAAAAAAATGAAGAAGTTGGCATCAATTAAAGGACAGAGGGATAAAAGTAATAGAGGATAGTGTCTGGGGTTTGGCTGTGCACACAAGGAGCTCAGAAGTTAGCATCTTACACTCACCACTCAAAGGTGAAGAAACTGAAAAGTGTGCATCATATTAGGCCTGGGAGAGAAGTACAGGGACAGGGCCAACTGAGGCGCCCTAAACTGGAGGGACTGACACTCAGGCACACACAGTGGGAGCATGCTTGGGTACAAGCTGTCATGAGACCTCCGCTGTAACTGACAAACTACTGGAGGCCACACGGTGGACAAATACGAGTTGAAAGCTCCAGGGCACCTTCTCATAGGGAGGGAAGAGGGGTACTGTGTTGGTGAATTTTACCTCTGGCAAGATCAACTAAGTTCTGATAATAATATTAGAGAAAAATATACTTGGTGGGCTGTAGGAATGGGAAACGAACATTTCTGAATACTCCGGCATGCTATGTTCTCTTTGAAAATGTCTGTGCTGTGGGAAACTAGTTACTCTGAGTCCTAACTCCTGAGGTTTTGTCAGAACCCAGCTGACTAGTAGGAAGGGAAATACCTGATTACAGGTCATGCATCTTTCTCTAAGGGAGAGAAAACCTAGAACAGCAGTTGTTAAAGTCACACTTCAGAAGTGCAGACACATTTAAAATATGAGACCTAATCATGTCAGTAGAGAACACGTTCCTACCTTGCACTTTCCCACTGTATTATGAAAGGGCTATTTGTAACAGTACTGGAGTACCTCGGCTCACCCTTTAATCTGTTCCATGATTCTGCATCCGTGTTAGTTCAGGTGAGATGGCTGAGGTCAGGTTCATCACCTGATGCAGAGTTCACACATGGAAGCAAAATTCTGCTGAGTGCTTCTGCTTGCAAACTGAATGGTTCATGAACTGAGTTATTCCACTTTTTACCAGTACGTTATGTCTGATTTGAAGAAACATTTTTATACAAATAGGCAGAAGCCACAGTGAGAAATGACAAAGCAAGTCGCAAACTTGACGTGGAAGAAATGTTGGAGTTATCAGAAAGGGAGTTTAGTACAACAGTGTTTAACATTCTGCTGGCTTCGATGGGTAAAATGGGCAGTATATAAGACCACACAGGCAACGTAAGTGCAAGAAGTCTGTTCTCAAAGAGCAGAATTACAGAGAATGAAAAACTGTGATGTAAATTATGTCTTTGGTGGATTTATTAATAGGCTGGACACAGAGATGAGGAAAAACCTCTGACCTCAAGACTTCATCAATACAAACCTGTAAAACTTCAAAGCAAAGAGATCAAACACTGAAAAAAAAATCTACAACATTCAACATTTGTGAGACAATTAAAAATGTTTATTTCATGTATAATGGGAATGAATATCAGCATGAAAAGACAGAGACAAAAAGGAAGAAAAATGGGAGAAGATAATGTCAGAGGAGTTCCCCTAGTTAACGCGAGCTGTTAAACCACAAATGCAGAAAACTCAGATTGCACCATGTAGAACAAATACCAAAAGAACAAAGAAAAATAGCAAAAACCAAACCCTATACACATCGGCTTGTCATTTTCAAACTGTAGAACAAGGATAAAAAATAAAGTGTGAGCTGGGCATGGTGGCACGTGCCTATAATCTCAGCACTTGGGAGGCTGAGGGAGGCGCTCCTCAAGTTTGGAGGCCAGTCTGGGCTGCAGGGAATTCAGCTAAATGACAAGACGCTGCCACAGAAAAGAATCTGTCTATCTCTCATCCATCTACCTCCCTATCCATCCATCATCTATCTCATCTACCCTGAAGGGAGCCAGGCCTAGAGGAAGGAGACTAAGCTATAGAGTAATCAACATAACAGCTATAACAACTTCTTTTGAGAAACCGTTCAAGTAAGAAAAGGGCATGGTGACTCCATACAAATTTTGGATTCTTTTTTCTATTTCTGCAAATAATACCACTGAGCTTTTGATAGAGTTTGCAGTGAGCTCTACATCTCCTTAGGTATGAATATGTGTGTTAACAGTATGGAATAGTCCAATCTGTGCAGATGATATGTATTTCCACTTATTTCTGTCTTCTTAAATTTCTTAAATCAATGTTTTATAGTTTTCACTGTGAAAATGTTTCACTTTTCCTGTGTTGAATTTATTCCTAAGTATGTTATTATTTTTATCCTATAGTAAATAGGATTATGTTGATAGTTTCTGTTCCACATATACCACTGTTGGTATAAAGAAATGCAACTCAGTTTTACATGTTTTATTCTGCTACTCTCTCTAACTCATTTGCATGTGAGGGCAATCTGGCTGTGACAATGCAATATTCCTGTTATCTACCATTTCCACTCAACTCTCTCTAAAACTTCCATCTCTGCTTCTGATACTCACGTGCTCTTGAATATCACCCACGTTTTCTTCTAGATATCTGAATGTGATAAGGTTGCCATTGATCACCAGGGTTGATTCAGCTGATCTGGCTGGCTAGGCCAACTCTTCTTCCTCCCTCACCATTCCACGTACTTTCTTCCCATGCTTGGGTCAAAGAGTACGACTGACTGATCCCCCACCCCATAGGAGAAGACCCTCAAGAGTCCAGGAGTAGCTGTGTTTCCCTGCAAGGACCTCCAAGTAAGCTGTCTATCTAACTCATTTACTAGTTTTAACAGTTTTGCACTGAATGGGGAAGATGTAAGGTTTCTCACCTATAATAATTATGTCATCTATGAGCAATAGTGTTAAATCTTCCTTTCCAATTTGTGTACCTTTTATTTCATTTACTTTTATGACCACTTTATATGAAGCAGAAGTGGCAGGAATGGACAGCCTTGCCTTGTACAATAAATAAAAGCAGCTTTTAGTTATTCTTCATTGATTATGATTAACTTTTCATACTGGCCTTAATCATGTTTAGGTAATTACATATTTTGTTAGTAGCTTTCATTTTTAAGTGAAAGGATGTTGAACTTTGTCCAATCTTGTTCTGTATCTATTGAAATCATAGTTTTCGTTTGTTCTGTTAATGCCATGTATTACATTGTTTGACTTGCCTATGCTAATACAGCATTGCATCCCAGGAATAATACCTACCTGTTTTTGCTTTATAAACTTTTTGAGATGTTGCAGAATTCTGTTTGCTAGCATTATATTGAGAATATTTGCTTCTGTGTCATCAGAGAGTTGGGCTTGTAGTTTCCTTTCCTTATAGTGGCATCCCACTGTTTCAGTGTCAGGGAAAGGGCTGGCCTGAAAGTGAATTTGGAAGAATGTTATATGGTCCCATTTTCAGAGCAATTTGAGAAGGACTGGCATTAACTATTATTTGAATTTTGGATAAATGAAGCCATCTAATTCTGAGTTTTTCTCTATTAGATTTTTTTATTATAACGTCAACATTTTTATTTGTTGAGAAAATGATTTTTACCTCTTAACTTCTAAAGGACAATTATGCTTAAAATAGAATTCCAGGTTTCTAGAGTGTTTTTTTTTATTATTTTCCCAACATTTTAAATATTTCATTCAACTCTCTTCTTGTCATAATGGTTTTTGAAAAATAACCTAATGTAATTATTACACTTTAAGTAAGGTTATTTTTTATTCAATTCCTTAATTTTTCCAAGGGTTATTTCTTAGAAAGTTTTCTCTTCCTCTCTTGGAAATATATGCTTATTATAGTTTGTTGGTATTTATCATATTTTGTGGTCTCTAGACTATTTTTGTATTTGCCATTTAATTTTATAACTAAATTTAGGACCATTTAGGAAAATTCTGGACCATTACTACTTTAAATATTTGTTCTGTTTCTTTTAAATATCTCAATATGCACATGGACACCTGAAGTAATAACAGTATAGTCCTTATATAGTCTTTTCCCCTTCTGTGAAAATAATTTTTGCCTCTTTGATTTTTAATTTAGGAAATTTGTTTTGACATATCTTCTAGTTTGCTGGCTCTTTCTGAGACATATCCAGGCTACTGAGGAAGCCTGGTTCAAAGTCATTCTTTATTTCTGTTGCAATGTTTTTAATATCTAGCATTTCCATGCAGCTCTTCTGAGAACTTCCATCCCTGCTTGATACGCATGTGTTCTTGCATATTGTCTGCTTTTCCAATTTGATACCGTAGCATGATAAACACTGTTGTTTTTTCTCCTCTAATAAATTTCAAAAGCATATATTCTCTGAGGCTAGTTGGACTTATTGTTCTGACTCTTCAAGCAATGTCTTTCGCCTTTTCTCATTCCTTCCTTTTTTACTTGAAAGGCAAACCTGACATATTTATCAAAAGCATTGATAGAAAGAGGCCTTTAATTTGAAGCTTTATGTTACCTGGCTAGAAGTTAGAGTCTGTTTAACACTTACTGTAGTGGAGGTGTGAGCAGCTGATGTTTTTCTCCTAATGCTCTTGCTTTTGAGTCCATTTACTTTTCCAGTACATTTAAGTTTTTGTAGGATTTTTATGAAGGTAAAATATGTTGTTGTATTGAGATATAGGAGCTTAATTAATATGATAAGATGTGGGAATGAGAGACACCATATAAATCTTTGATTATATATTTGTTGTCTAGGGAGCCAATGACCTGGATGACAAGCCTCCCTATTGCTTCCCAGCTTTTCCTACATCCCTTATGTGACACAAGAAGGCTCCACTGGGTATGAGCTGGGCATCGCACTTACCACTCATTGAAAGCTAGAAGCTTATGGGTTGAACAGTTCCTTTCCACTGGGCTTAGTGCCTCTGGAGAAATACAGGACAGTTAAGCCCTAGTAAAATAGTTTTCTTTTGAGGCTATTTCCTTATTAAGTGTTGTTGTTATTGAATCATTTAGGTGTATTCCATTTGTGTGTAAGTCTTTGTGTGAAGGTGTATTTTATTTTATCTTGATAGAAATAGGAATAGAATTACTGGATTACACCATTAATTTAGATTTCAATTTTTAGAAAACTAGAAGTGCTAAACTCTTTAAATTGTTGTATCATTTCATATGATTGCAAGTATTCTAAGGCATGCCTGTATCTCTATATATTTAGCATATTTTATAATATTTAATTATTTCCATTTACAGATATGTACACTCAAAAAATACGAACTGTGTTATACAAACATTTAGAAGTTTACTGCTGCCTTTATTCCTAACAGTCCCTACAACAGTTGTACAACAAGAGAAGAATGAATAAACACATTGTATTATATTTCTATAATGGAATATTCCTCAGCATAAAAAATAAGCTGCTGAAAAATTCAACATGATGTAATTAAGAAATAAATGTACTGTTGTAGTTTAGATCAAAAATGCCCCTCATCAAAATCTCATGTGGTGGGGGATGGAACTTTGAGAAAGTGATTTGATGACAGTGCTACCTAATCCACTCGTGGGTTTGTATCTGAATGTGCTCTTAGGAGGTGGAGCCTGGTGGGAGAAGCGGGTCCCCGGGGGTGTCAAGCACAGGGTCATATTGTCCCAAGTGCCTTTATCTCTCTACTTCCTGGCAGCAATGAAGTGAGCAGTTTTCTATTTTCATGACACTTCACCATGAATCTCTGCCTTGGATCCTGTCCACCACTGACTGAACCTGTTGGAACCTTGAGCTAAATATAACTATCTGCCTTTAAATTATGGGCATTCTAGGAATAGGAAAATTGGCTGATATATATACACTGTATTGAGTAAAAGAATTCAAAAACAAGTTTTAATATTCCGCTTGTGTGAAGTTCTCGAAAAGGTACAACCAGTTAAAAATTTAAAAATGTATTAATCAGAACAGTAGTTGATTTGGGGTTGGGAGAGCTGATTGGGAAAGAACATAAAGGAACTTCCTGGGAAGGTAGAAATTTCATCCTCTTACAAAAGGGAGGGGGTTTTCTTGTTGTTCAGTCCATCACTATTGTTCAGTTAAGACTTTATGTAAATTTTATTTTAAAAGAACTTAAAAGTTAAAAATAAAATTTAGAATGTAGATTTGACATTTTCTATGAAAAGGTATAAAAACAAAAATACTAAAAAAGAGGAAAAAACGGAAAAGCAGTGGAGATATACAACTTAAATAAGCCTTTTCTAAGATATGTTTAATCTACACCCTTAAAAGCTTGCAATATCTTATATTATAATGTACCATAAAAATAATCCATTCTTTTGACAGGAACATTTTACAGGACCTTTGGAAATGAGTACCTGGTTATATAGATATCGATAAAAAGTGAAAGATTATTTTCTCCTTCACCATCATTTAAGACAATAGTTGGAGGTGGGTGTGACTCTTAGGAAAGGCTGTGAACAGTGTTTCCAAATGTCTTGGGAGAGATTTCAGATGAAAAGGCTCCCTGACCTTGTGACTGTGTAAAGTTATTTCATTTAGTTGAAACTCCCTTATTCATACCAAATATCTACAGTGTTATCAGGGATACTGTACATAAGAACACCTAACATAGGTAATCCAGTGAGTACAACTCAAGATTTTATGAACCAAAGTCTATTAAAACATGAAGTGAAACTGAGAATTAAAGGGAATAAAAATAATCTCAGTTAAATTATAAAACCAATGACACATATTTGTTTCAATATTACCTATAGAGGGAGAAATTAAATTTATGATATGGGGAGAATATTTGAAGTAGAAGAACTCATCCATCAATTTTATTATCTATTAAAGCATCTCTTATATATTAGGCACTGCTTTAGGATTTGCAATCAAAATTATGAACATGAAGTCCTGCTTCCATGGGTTGTACATTCCATTGGGTCAAATATGGTACTCAAACCTGCAGATTCTGTATTACTATTCAGCAAGTAAACGATATATCAGGATTTTTGTTTTCAAAACAGAAACAAGTGACCAGTGCAATTGAAACAGTATTCCTAGTTTGAACATTGATGAAATAGAAGTCAGTCTTATTTCCAGTTATCCTTCCAATGCCCAGCAAAGTTTGTAACATAGTATTCAATAAATATTAGATGAATGAAAGATCATTGGAAAATATCTCCTTATACTTCCATGTAACTCCCAAGAGAGAGATTTTATAGAGTTAAATGAGTAATTTTGCACTTAAGAGACTTATTTTCAAAGGACTATGTCTCCCAATATTAGTTTCTTTTCACTGAAATAATTTAGCCCAGTTGGTAACAAACAGGGCTGTGTCAACCCTGAGACACTCACTAGCCTACCAAGATACTTCTCTTCACTTGTGACTAGACTAAGATTAGTCTTCTAGCCTGTCTCTGCTAAGTGCTTCTATCCCCATTTTCAGCACTGACCTTTCCCTGAATCCCAGTTTGTTTAAGTTTGGAAAGTATTGCTTTCTTTTACCTGGAAGTTCTTATCTCTGGCCACTCCAGCCACCTTGTAAGAACTGGTACTTTTCTGGACTTAATGACCAGATCCTAGAGGAAAACCTCACATGACTTTGAGGATTACTATATCAAACTCCTGTATAAACAACATTTTAATAAATATAACTTTTGATTATTGATGAACATATTCTGGATAAGTTTACCACTTTTTTTTTTCTAGCCACTGTAACCTGAACTGCTGTTTCCCCTACAATGCTACACACAATATCCTCTGCTGAATTTCCTTAACTCTGATTCTCAATAATTCAAGTTCAACTTCATATGGAACTGTAGCACCTACACCATCTAATGCACTGTAGATCATTGTGACAGGCACCATGTATGCTTCTTTCCCCCAAAATATGCAGCCACCTATCAAGGAGGGAGTTCAAGCAAGTCACATGTGCACAGCTGATGGCAAAGGACCAAAAGGCAGAGAACTAACTGTATTTGCCGATACAGAAGTAGTAACTACCAGGATAAATCTTCCCTGAATTTCAGGTAAGCAGTAGAAACAGTATACTCTGGGCACTTATTTTTATTGATTTTTTTTTGCATTTTCATTGCCATTTAAAAATAACAAATAGCATGAAAACCAAAATTTTTATCTGTTTACATGTATAAGATTAATATATGAAGATGCTGACAGAATCCTTCTGATAAAGACGAATAATTCCTTCTTCATCTTTGCCTATTTTATTTTAATTTTGTAGAGTACATTACTAAAAATATTATTTTAACAAGAAATCCACATAATTAAACATACTTTTCTTTCCCCCATAGTAGTTCTACTGTAAGATATATGTAGATACAGATACAGATATACAAACAACCCCAACTTATAGCAGCCATTTAGACTTAAAGTAAAATCCAAACCCGGATTAACATAATATGATAGAATCTT
Organism: Dinomys branickii; assembly: GCA_004027595.1. Classification (NCBI taxonomy): domain Eukaryota; kingdom Metazoa; phylum Chordata; class Mammalia; order Rodentia; family Dinomyidae; genus Dinomys; species Dinomys branickii. Next base: position 12,988 of record PVLD010025033.1, on the reverse strand, counting down.
GTTTCTATAGAGGAATAATGAAAAAGAATAAAATTATACTTACAATAAAAACATATTAGAGAAACCTAAAGGCCTTTTATAGCTATACTTGGGATGGGTAGCTTAGCTTAACAATAAGAGAAAACAGCAGTGTAAAGAACTGCTCACAATCTATATTGCTTCATTCTTTTCAATTAAGGATAATTATTTCAAAGCAAGAAAGGATAAAATATTTGCATAAAAATTTAAAGCAAAGCATTTTCTAGAAAAAGCAAAAGAGCTTACGTTTGCCACTGATTAACTTAAATCTCTTTGTCACTACTGTGATACTTCATGGCATTGAGAGCCCTCTCAGAAAAGATTATAAATTAATATTAGTTATCTACGAATAATTTTGGAGAAAGCAAGAGAGCATGAGGAATTAGAATGATCCCATCAGTCTAAGTTTTGCAGAGGAAAACAAGAATCACATCGTTAGAATGGTCTGTGTGTAGGACAGAATATGAGAAAGCAGTGATTTTCACTTTGTTGTGTGGCCTCTCTAAACCTTTGGTGCTGGTGACCTTGTCTAGGACTGGAATCAAGGCCTCACGCACACTAAAGGGCCACCGTACTGAGCTGCACGCTCATCTCTGTTTCTTGGAAGCTTTCCAAAAGGCTTAGGATTTAAAGCTGATGAGGTCAGTTCTATGGCCTATAGAGTTTTGTTTCATTGTTATTCTCTGTGTCCTTATGTGACTTTGGGGTGTTAGAATTTAAGGAAGATGGTGAGAAAAATGCAATTCATATCTATTTACCTGTTGTTTTTCTTTATCCAACACTACATGTATGAAGGAGAAACTATTGCGTTTTATAAATTCTCAGTGAGTGAATTTGGTCCTGATCTCAAGTAACTCCAGTTTTCAGCATCGTGTCTTTATTGTTATGTATTTTTCTGTTTTCATTTTAGAGGGAATAAAAAATAACAACAACATAGACAAAAAGAAAACAAAGAAAACACAATAAAAATGATACAGGGTTGCAAAACAGAATGATAGGAATTAACAGTGGTTCTTATGTTACATATTTTAACTTTGATGGACTTGCTCAGATTACCCGTTATAACAATGCAAGATTTATCAAACCATTAGAGAGAATTTAAAAAAATAAGAAATCATTAGAAATGATACAGGGCTTCTCTAGACAAGATGGTAGGAATTCACCAATGATTGTTATATTGAATATTGTTGTCCTCAATTAGCTGTTCAGATTACTAGATATAAGCATGCAAAATTGGTCAACAAAAATTTAAGTGTTAACCATTCCTTCCAATATATACAGATATATATTTCCCCTTGTTTCTTTCTTTTTCTCCTTTCCCGCTTCCCAGTTTCTTCCTTTCAGTAATTTCTTTCTTTTTCATAACATCTACTTTATCTTTTGCCTTTTATTTACTACTTCATGTTCTTACACTAAGGAGACAATATGATGTTTACTCATTTGGGCCCATTTATTTCACTTATGAGTGTGGTCTCCAGTTGCATTCATTTACCTGTAAAAGCCTCTATTGTATCTTTCTTTATAGCTGAGTAATACTCCATGGTATGAAAATACCATATCTTTTTTTTAACCATTTCTCATTTGATGGGCATTTGCTTTGTTTCCAAGGTTTAGCTACGACAAGTTGAGCTAAAATAAACATGGGTGCACATATATCGCTGTGATATGCTGGTTCTAATTCTTCTGGAAAAATAACCAGGAGGGTAGTAGCTGGGTTAAGTGGGACCTTTAATTCTAGTTTTCTGAGGAATCTCCACACTGATTTCCCCAATCTACACTCCCACCAGCAGTGGAGTGTTCCTTTTCTCCCACAGCCTCTCCAGCATCTGTTATTGGTTGATTTCTTGATGAGAGCCATTTTTTCTGGGGTGAGATAGAATCTCAGTGTTGTTTGCTTAACAAAATGGATTTCATTTAATAAAAGAAGAAAATTCGTTCTACATTTATTCTGTCACCTTAAGTGCTAATTTCACTTGCCACAGATCAAGGAAATAATAGATTATTTGTGTATTTACTGCAAGAAGATATTGGTCAGCTCTATGCCTCACATGACAAATTTTCTAGACAAGTATGAAGGTATAGATTTTTTCACTGGGTTGGAACAAACTGATAAAGATAGTACTGGTTAACACAGTAAATTTCAATTTATAACAGATCTTTTCTACTGTGTTGCAGGCATTTAGCTTCTATTCTGGCTTTTTGTGCATTAATGCTAAAATGTCACAAAAAGTCAATAATATCATTGTGATCAGAGTCAGAGCTGAAAGGTGAAGATAAGTAGAATACATTTTATGGTAACATACCATCAATATCCAATGGTTAGAATATGATTAGATATATCTAATTTAAAGGATAAGTCTTTACAGTCAGTTTCCTTGCCCGAACCATAATTTGTACTATCATGAAACATACACCATATTGAAAGAGACATTATAGGTAATTTTTTTTTTTTTGTAATAGAAATCGAACTCATGACCTCACATTTGCAAAGCAGGTGATGTACTGCTGAGCTATACCCTCAGCCTGGGTGATTTTTTAAAATAATATTATTATTTTAGAAAAAAATGATAACCTATACTTTACACACTTTGGTATTTTTCAATAGATATCAGAATATTATGTCTCTTTATGTACTACAGTGCTTAAAAGGTATTTATAAATAATGAGAATATAGAATTATGTCAATTGTAGATGCTATGGTGGCTCATAAAGGAGGCACAGGTGCCAGGCCTGGAGAAAAGTCAAAGATGCTCACACAGGAGACTAAAACTATGTAGAAACCATGATGTGAATAAGATATATGTCTACAATGGTGTGTAGCATCTGACAGTCTCAAAAAGAGTATAATTATAATTCAATAAAAGGAAATAATCAGTAATATCTAAAATGGACTTGGCTTCCTCAAAGGACAATGATTTCTTCAATCTTTCCAGATGTGTATGGAGACTGAATGGAGTTTGTCAGTGGTGTTCACAAGAAACTTAGACATTCAGTATATTGGACATAAAAGTGTAGGGTGAGAATCTGGCACAGATATCTTATGAAATCTCTTGTAACCTGTGTTCTTATTAGAAGTTTTACAGATTTTCTCCCAAGTAATATGCAGTTATTAGTAATTTAAGAAGGCATGTGGAGGCTTTGAATCATTATTTACTTCACATCTGGTAAAAGAGGAATCCAAAGATTGAATAGTATGTAGAAAATGGTAGCCTATACCTAGTACAAGAACAAAAGTTGGATTGGTGCCCTTGAGTTTTCAATTATTAACTTTAGGGATGTGATTGTCACTGGTACTATATCAGTTAACCTATTGAACTGTTATATGAATATATCTGGTTTGACTTTAAAAATGTAGACCCAGTTTCTCTTTACAAAGACTAATACACTGGGAAATAAATTAATGACACTTGAGTTTGACTATAATTCCCCAAGTAGTCGTTCTAGGTTTATGCAGTATTATTTATACTTGGTTAGTAAGAAGAGTGATTCTGACCGCTTTCAGTAAATGGAAACATGCTAACAGTGTTGTAAGAGTTAAATAGCTTCTAAATGTGAAGTTCGAAAATATAAGAACACAAACTTGGACAGCCTAGTCTGAGGAAACCTAGAATAATTCAATGACTAAAAGAAGTGAGTTCTAATCTTCAGCTAGTCAGTAATATTTTTAGAATTCATCAAAGGCCATGTGGCTTCTAGTCTATAAGAGTTTTCCAAGTCTAATACTTTTAGATTTTCACAAAATTGTTGGCCATCATAAGCTGAGACAAAAAGGACAAACTGAAAATCTATGAAATAGTTCTTTTTCCAAATGTGATTCCTTTGTCCCTTCCCTTTAACTACACTTAGGCACTTTGAATTAGAGCACATAAAAATATCTTACTTACTATGCAAGCGTAATGCTTCAGATGCAATGTCAATTGATTTGTCTTGGGATTTGCCAATTACTGAAGCACACTTCTGGATAAGTCTGAATGGGCCATAGAGGTTTAAGGTAGGGCTATATCTCTTGTCTTTGGTCCCTTCCTCTTTAGAAAGGCTCCCATGCTCTCCTACACCACGACCATGCACTAAGCAGCTTTGTTACAGCACACCTCTGTGTGGTGGAGAGGAGCCAGCCGACTATGGACTGAAGCTCCTGAAAGCATGAACCAATAATCCTGTTTTAAATTGCAGATCTCAGGTATGCACACACACACACACACACACACACACACACACACACACACTCACAATCAAAGAAATGGTCATCCCACCATAGTCATAGTTCACACACTATTCAGTGGAAGGAGACTATAAAGGTGTCTATCTCAGAGGAAGGAAAACTGCTCATGATCTCACAATTCTGTATACTGTGGGAGTGTACATTTAATTTTGAAGATTTAGAAGACCTTTAGTGATTAAATCATGCTTCTCTCTCTTTCTGTGTGCATTAGTTTCACTATCTGTACAATAGAGATATTACATCATTGTATTTATCTCCAATTTGGTTTAGAGATTTCTCTCTCACTCTCTCTCTCTCTCTCTGAAGAGTAGCCACAAATTCTAGCCCAGACATGACAACCTTCAGGGGATATTCAACCTGTGTCCAACCCGAGACTAGGTATCCCTTTCACAGAAAAGCTGATTATGCTAGCAGATGCCCTGTGGCTCTTGTCTGACCTGTGTCCTGTTTATCTCTGCAAAGATGGCCACCTTCCTCAGGAGCGCAGTTTCAAAAACCAAAATGATAACAGAATTTTTCAAAAGCCCTTTCAACTTGTATTCTCTCTGCTGGTTGCATCTTTATTTCCACATTTAAAAAATCTGAATTTCCAGAACTAGCTACATGTATTCCTCAATTCAGTACAAGAATCAATTGATTTACTAAAAAGATAGTTTGTATGATACTTTACCTTAAATGCAATTAGATGCCAATGTGGATTATTTGCAATACTGGAAAGAAAATAGCCTGGATAGCACTGATTATTCATTGAGTTACCATGAAATACGGAGTGGATCCGGCAATTACTAATGCAACTCCCTTTATCTACATGGTAATTCACAACAATGCTGAATTCTATTAGCCATTTGTAGGTTGATATGTTATATAGTACTAACAGATGTTAAATTAGTTTATAAAAACACCTAGGAACAACTGTAGCAGCAGATTGCTTGTAAGTAATAGGCAAGATTATAAAATTCGGATAACATGAATTGCAATACTAAAAGAAAGAAAAGTACAAATAAATATTAGAAGGCATGAAATGGACCAAATTAAGATAAAACCAAAATAAATGGGCTCAATATAAGTTAATAACATTAATAATGCTAAAGATAATTCAGTAGTTTTCTTCCTGCCAGAGAATTTTCACTCATTTCTCATCCATTTTTGAGAGATTTTCTGCTATATATTCCTTAGAAACTCATAGTAGTGTTTCTTCTATATAAATGAATATGTCAAATACAGAAAATTATTATTTCATCAAAAGAATGAATAATATTTATTACAAGACAGTAAAAGTTTAAAAATCACAGGAATCAGCCCATTGTTTTAATCAGTGAGGTTGGAATATTTCAGTCTTATTCTAGCAGAAATTTTGACCCCACTGCTGCTAACCCCGCGGGCCGCACTTTTGTGCAGCGAGGCTGCGTATGATTCCATTTTACTTTCTCTCCAGAATTGTGTTGATAAGAATAATGCAATAAGGGCTGAACAATAACAAAAATATGGAATCATTTCTACTCAGAAGATGGTGCAGACACTTCTCAAACAAAATCACAGATAATTTGAGATAAGTACTCAGGTAAGGGAAATCATTTTTAAGATAGCTGGCATTAATGATGCTTTTCTGTAAAAGTGTACAAGAATCCATGATGGAAACTATGTGTACTTGCCGAAAATAGTTAATTACTAAGAATTTTTTTCTTTATTTCCAGTTTTGTAGAGGAGGGAGGAGACATCATTTTGGTGAGAAACTTGAAACATACATATGGAGTAGATTTTAAACAGCATTTTAATTCCCTTCAGTAAAATCATTTATTACTCCTGCTACAAAAGAGCCGGGCTTGTTGATTCTCAATGCTTTTTAATGCATTGTGACTAGCATTACAATGACAGACGCAACACAATGAGTGGAGGAAAAGTTCTTTCTCCCTCTCTCCTGCCGATCAATATGCTGCAAGAAAATGCCACAGACTGCACTGAAGGTAATAGGTTTGGATCACCATTATGCTTTCTATTCAGTGAGCTGAGGCTCTTTGGGCCATTTCTGTTGGAAAATTCACCTGTTAGAAAAGATTCATTTTATTCAGTGCGGTAGAACAAAGCAGCCAAGCGGTGAGCCTGCTACACCTCCTGCTTGTGCCGCTCGTTCTTTCTGTTGCACACGCATTCCAGCCCCAGCGGTGCAACCCAAATCTAATTGAAATGTATGGAAGCAGCAGTTGCAGGACCGTTGAAAAAGATGTAGCACCCGATGAAGCAGGCATTGCTCTTTGTGTTTTTTCTCCCTACTTTTCAGCACTTCCTCCTTCCATTCTGTCCTGAGTCGTGCTCTCACGCTGTCATCTACAAGCCTTCTCTGAGACTTCTGTCAAAGTGCTCCGTTCCATCCTGCTCTATACAGGAAGCCTTGGCCCAAGCTCACCCAGTTCCTTGTATTTCCTTGGTCATGGGACAGACGTCACAACTGGTGGCTCTGCCAGGTGATTTGACTAATACCATCCCTAGATTCAGGTGTTCATGCAAATAGTGGCGTAGTAGCTTAACACCTGCAGGTATTGCAGACTACTACGCGATTATCCTTAAGAGCTCTCTTCCAAGAGTTTCAGAAGAGATAACTTTGAGAGAAAGAAGTGATCCATCTGATTTTTCTATAAACCTGATTCCAAGACATTTAGCATCAGGATTATGACTTATTATCTGATCTAATGCTAAGGGGTGTTGACAAGGGATATTTTGAGTGGGTGGGTGGGAGTCTTCAATCAGTTCATAAATTCCATAAGCTTCTTTCTTGTCATTTTTATAAATCTGACATTTATTTCAAATTTTTAGGTAAACCGATATGCAGTTGCAGCTTCCAGCTCCTTCCAAGCAGACTGTTACCCACAAATCTGATCCAAAATAATACCAGAAGCAACAGTGGGTATGAAATTAAGCTTCATGGGTAAAAGGCCAACCATTCACAGATTTTCCACGATATTTCATTTCATGATCCTGGACATGCATCTTTATTCATCTGATTTTTATCATTTATTTATTTATGTCAATACTGCATTGTGTTTAGCATCTGACTAAGACAGTACATTTTGATTCTCAGGATATCGGTTTATAAGAAGTATAGCCATGGATAACTAAGTCTGAGGCTAAGTTACTTTATCTACCGAATCCCTGTGATAAAATAACATCAGATTTACTTGGGACTGCAAATGCACTTAGAAGATGTATCACCTTGTAAATAATTATTTACTGTTACTTTGCCATGATTAAACAGATATTAAAATGATCAATCCCTAATATGCTTATAATAATGCATGCGCTAATGTTCTTTCACCTGATGGTCCCTGGTCACTTTGAGTTTCAGAGTGCTCAGGTTAGGTCACAAACAAAGGGGCAAGGGGGAAATGTGGAGATAGAGAGATTCAACAATCTCCACTTTCAATGCGGACATTTATAGAATATATTTGGAACATAGTCCAGTCATTAAATAGGCAATAAGACTTAGTTATTAAAAAAGCACTCTGTCATTATTATCCTTTGAATGATGTTTATGCTGGGTAATAAATCATTAAAAGTTCAGATTCCAAAACTCTGGACATCTTTAGGCTTTCAAATTATTTAACCAAGCAAAAATAATTCTAATGCTAATGGGGGCAAAAAATTGGATTCCCCAGTTTACAGAGTACACTAAACTGAACAAAATTGTCAGCATAACATTTAAATTACTTTTTTGATAAGCTTGGCTATTTACAAATCATCAGACAATTACATCTTCCAAAAACTATTTAGCATCAATTCACTCTGCCTTCTCAACAGTGCACTTGACTAATTCCAAATAAATTGAAAAAAATTACCTTGCAGATTGCAAGAAACTGACCAAAAACAATCGCTAGAGTTTATATTATATTTTGTTCAGAAATAGCATTTTTCTGGACTTCACCATTCCTGTTCCAGTCATTAACTCTTAAAATGCAAAGAAAGACAATGAATGCAAGGTCAAAGATGCGGTTCCAACTGAAGAATTCCTATGAAGCAATTTTCACGAAATTTCTGGTTTACTGTAATGACCTGGTGTGAGGTCACTCCCTAAACTGCCCTGACTCTAGAATTTCTGATTATTCACTTTAATCTTCAGAGTAAGAGAAATCAGAAGGCACAGTACTACACCAACATTACCAGATACAAATCTAGGTCCCAAGTTTCCAGCGTTGCATTCTGTGACAGAGAAATGAAACCAGTGGGGTTGATTCATCTCCCAAGTAACTCCGAGCTCCTCAGCACTGGGCTCCTTCCGACACCTACTGAACGGTCCTGTATAACCTGCTGTGAGAGTAAGATCTGAGAGGGAGGGATGTTTTGCCTGAAGTCACAGGGCTTGGGTACAATTTCTCAGCCCATCTAACAGCATGCAGAGGTCTGAAGCACTATGGGTTTTGGGGAACTGAAATTAATAAATGTTGTTTCATACAGCCAAAATTCAGGCTGTAGGTGGTTATGGAGTATGGAACATTTTGTGTTCATAATATTTTCTTTTTACTTGAATATGTCTTCCACCTTCTCATTCAAATTTAGTAAGCGAATGCCTCTCTTATTATGTGAGCATCAGGATTCTTTAAAGAAAAAAAACAAGACTACAATTTAAAAATAAATAAAATTATTTTATTTTAAATATCAGAAGTAAACAAGTCCATGTTTTATGTTTGGTCTGCACCCTCTCTGGCATTCTCCAATTGCTTTGCAAAAGAATTCTATTTTCTACATGAAGACAGAGGTGACTGTGCCAGGAAGGTACAAGAGGTTTTCCCTGAATCAGTGCACTGCCTTCCCCATAGGCTTGTCTGTGAAAATACACATCACCATGAACTTGGCTAAACTGGTGTGTAGTTTAGTGTAAACCACTGAGGTAATGAATTGTTCTTGATCAAAGAGATGGGAATGTCAAAGATCTTGATAGTTATATGATCATGAAGGATACTTTAAAATCTAGTCAAAGAAAATACTCCCAAGCTTAACATGGCGATTCAACTGTAAAGGAAAGAGATATATGATCACCTCCCATACTGACCCCCCCGATTTCCTTTCAATACCAAAAGAAAAGAGGGGCTTCTGAGAGGTAGGCAATCCTGGGCTAAATGATACATAACACTTTCACCCTATAAATCAGGGTCTGGCAGGGATTTTTTAAAAAGTAAAAAGATTACCATTGCTCTAGTTCATCCTTTCTATCAGAGGGATGACATTATAGGACAGTGATTAAGTAGAAGCGTATTAAGTGTTCACTGGCCAAAAATCTTCCACTGAGGATGGTTTGGGGCAAAAGTAATTAATTTGATTTACAGCAGCTCTTGGTCCTAGAATACACTTGAGCCTCCTGTCTCTCTACAACTGGTGAAAGAGAATGAGAGAAAGTCAGAATGCAGAGACATGTGTTAACCCCTTGTTATTTATAGTAAGCTTGTCATTCTTACCTTAGAAGTGACTTTACCCACTGTAGGGCCTAGGTTATTTTACCTAGGTTTAGTTTGATCCAAAATTCATAATAGTCTCTTAGCTGAGTTACTTATAACTGCTCATTAATTTAGCTTCATGGCATGAATATGAAAGAAATAAAGATAGCAATTAAATTTCAATTGGCTATTTTTAAAGCTGCAAACAGCGGAATCCCCATTTCAATTTAATTAATGGAGAGCATTAAAGAAACAAAATGTTGCACTTTCATATCATGTACTTATATATATAGTGCATGCTTAAAAAACATTTATTTCCTGGATTTAATAAGAAGTGAGCATAAAACAGTGAGAAAACAGGTAGCACTGACTAGATGGGATCATGAAAGTTTATCAAACTATCCAAAAGGCAAAATGAAAAAATGCTACTTTTCAGCGTATAAAAGAAAGGTTACTCTGCATGGGGGAAAGATTGTTCACCTCTTGACTAGTGCAAGAAAGTGGGAGAAACTAATTCAGAAAATTATTTTCCTTTAAGCCATGGAACTCATTTTCTTCTTTTCTCTTCGCAACAGCTGCTCCACCAGCCCAAAGCAAGGTCCATGTTTAGGTGCGGAATTTCAAACCAGCCGAGTACTGTAACATGATAAAAGGGTCACACATGTTTTCTTCGACCTAAAATAGCACTGTAAATTCAACCATTACTGCAATTTTGTCAGAAACTCTGTATATGCAAAAGTTACTGAAAATATAAAATAGGAATAATGGGACTTTTTGTTTTATCAAGTACCTGCTCAGAACCGGAGGAAATGAGTTTCTTTTAGAGGTTTAACTGGGTAAATGTCTGAAAGTTGTTCTGATACTCTTAGGGTACTAGAAGTATGAGGTGGAGGTGCTTTGGTGGAGATGAAAAAACCAGTAATAGTACAGTTGAAAGAGTCTGTTACTCCATGTACGTAACTGGGTATCACAAAGCATTTATCTATCCACCTTTGGAAAAGGAAAAAGGGACTCTGAAACACTGGGCAAAAGTCATCTACAGAATGATGGATACACTGATGGATATACCTAGAGATTAATAATTGTATAAAAGAGATTAATCATTCTATAAAATACGGATTCATTTTCAACAATTTAATACGTTCTTTTTTGTCAGAAATTCAGTTTAATGAGAAAACTCAAACTCTTAAGTTTTATTGAGAACAACTGTGCTCCCATTGCTCACTCCCCAGGGTGCTCTTTCTCCCTTGGACATTACGGAGGCAGGAAGTGCTCCGCTCCTGACCCTTTCTCTCCTGCGCTGAGACTGAAATAACTACCTAAGGTCCCTGTGGCCTTGCTTACCTCATCTGCATGACTCCATGCTGGTTGGACAGGGCCGTATAGTTTAGTTTGTAGGAATTAAGCAAAGCTTTCCAGAGAAGGTTTCCTGTGGGCAGAGAAGTGAAGGAAGACTGGAAGCACTGGGGAGTCCTGAAAGCACTCAAAGCCCACAGTGGAACCAAGCTCGCTGTTACTCTGATGCACGGAGGAGACCACGCATCCAGCGCTCAGTGATGAAGCTTGGCAGAGGACAAGCACCAAGTGGTGGGAGTCCCACGGTCTCCCAGCAGGAGATATGGTCCCATCCCGTGGGCTTTGAAGCTGAGATTACCCAGTTAAGAATAAAATGATCAAATGCTTAGGAAGAGGCCTCCCATTAGTCACAAGTCAGGCCTGTTTTGTGCTTTCACAACAGAATAAAATAAAAGCATAAATGGGACCCCTGTTTACAAACAGCTCAAAAGATGAAAGTACAATAGTCACAAAGACACCCTATTAATGTCAATGCAAGCAAGGGTCAGCACCCTAAAAACCTGCCTGCCCTTAGTCTCACACTAACTGCTGGGGAGCTGGCCACTGAGCTCAGACTTCCCAGTCAACACTGGATGGTCCCTGCAAGTCTGAATCCCTTACTTTCATGGAGGACCTGCAGGAGAACTTTGGGCAGGAAAATTTTCTGTTGCATATGCCTTAATTTTGTTCAAAGCACTGCTTATCAGCTGACCTTGGTCAGAGATAGGACTTTCTTCTGGTTCAAGTCGGAAATCCCAATAAAATACAGCCTTGCCTGTGACTATATTGCTTATTTGGTCCCACTGCTATAATTTCTGGACCCAGGAACTGGCTCTGGTAACACAGTCCTTAAGTACTGGGGAGATAGCTCAGTGGTGTAAGTGCCTGCCTAGCAAGCACAAGGTCCTGAGTTCAATTCCTAGTATCAAAAGAAAAAAACAAAATAAAAAACATGCTTTCCAACACAGTCTTTATAAGAATTTTGTTATTATTGGACATAAGAAGAGGAAATTGTTGGGGACTTTTGTATGGAATTTAGATGTGTTTATATGCATATGTGATGTAACATAACTGATAATATCCACATCCCTGAACTGCTATGAAAATACAATAATTCCTGAAAAGTTAGCCATTAAAATCCTCTAGCAGATTTGATCAGAGCTTGTTAACTGTAAACATATAAATTGTAAAAGTTGTTATATGTGTTTTTCTGATTTGCTAGCAATTTTCTATGTGTATTTAACTTCCAAGTGATCTGTAAACTCTCTGAAAACAATACCTATTTTATACATTTCCCTGTCAAAGACCCTACATTTGTGCATAGTGGCTCACTTAGGATTTAGTTTTTTTGAATCATTGATTGATAAATGTGAACACAGTTGACTAATTGAATTAGTAATGTGCTCCCCTCAAAGCAAGCCAGCCTCGTTGTGGTTAAGAATGAACACACAAAGACCGCGCGGAAAGCCCCAAACGCTGGGAGCCAGGGATGCTACGTGCGGGGAGGAAGTTTGGCTGGGTCCGAACGCCTTGGGAGCGCAGCCAGCTCGGTCCCTCCCGCCTCCAGAGGCGGTGCAGCCTTCCGGGGACTCCCCACAGAGATCGGCTTTTTGGCGACAGCAAGGCCCAGCAGTTCCACATTTCGCGCGCATCGGGCGGGCCGCGCAGAAAGCCCCAAAGGATAGACTGGCACCTTGGAACCTTCCTGCGTGCAGGGACTCCAAAAACTGGTGAGATATCAGCGCTCGCGACCAGATCACCGAGTGGGGGAGGAGATCCATCCCTATACCGGCAGGGAACCCTGGGAGGGCGGGGGAGCGGTCTTACACACCTCACCCAGGTCACTAGGTAGGGAGTATCTAACCAATATCTGTACAGCCTTTTAAGCGGAACTCTCAGCAGAAAGCTTAAGGGACATTCCCCCAAAGAAAAGTCATTGGAGCAACCTCTGCAGCAGACCTTTGCCTGCTGAACTGACTGGGGAATCTAC
>PVLD010025032.1:0-24413 GCA_004027595.1 Dinomys branickii | reverse complement strand
AAGTATTAAAATACATAATGTTTCAAAACAAGAATAGGGCCAGGGATATAAATCAGCAGCACAGTGCCTGCCTGGCAAGCATGAGGTTGTGAGTTTGATTCTGGCACCCCCCAAAAATACCAAGAACAAGTCATCAGAGTGAGCTGCTTGCACCAACAGCCCCAGCTCCCTGGTGTTCCCAGGCTCCGTCCTTCCTCTTTGCCCACTTTGGTGCTGACCATGCTAATGAGGGGAGACAGAGTCTTCTAGCTGACCCCAGCCTAGATCCACCTGCCACCAGCCAACCACCACATGCTTGCGAGAGCCAAGGTTGGGATGTGCAGGGCTGCTGACCCAAGCCAGTGCTGACCACAGGTGCAAAAGAAAGTCCACTAACACCGAAAGAACTTCCCGACTGTACCCAGAGGCTTGTGAGGCGCAACAGATGATCTGTTTTTAAACTCCAGCATGTGGGGAACACTCATTACACGGCAGCAGCTCACTGAGTTATCAATACGGAGCCCTTGTGAGGGGGCTCTGGCTCAAGTCCATCCTTAATATCCCAAATGCCACTGGGGACACTGAGGCTCAGCCCTGAGAGTGGCCAGTTTGTCCACATAGTGTTGCATTGTCAGGTTGTGTGTGTGTGCATCTGTGTGTGTTTGGTGGTGTTTGTTTAAAAACAGAAGCCATTTAAAAATCATAGAACTTCACACAGAAATCCAAGTTTTTGTTCTTTTGGAGAAACACAGAGATCTGGCAAATCCAGGTGGTGGAGTCCAAACCACAGGGTAAGGTGACTCCACAGCTAGGTTTTCTCATGGTCACAGTTCCTGCCTGCTGTTCTGTCATAATTTTTATGTCTTTTATTTTTTTGCAGTACTAGGGATTGAATTCAGGACCTTGCACTTGCCAGGCAGGCGCTTATTCCACTGAGCTATATCCCCTGCCCTTATGCCACAATTTTTAAAAAATCACTCTTATAAGTGTCCAGCTGGGACAGCCAATGGTACAGTCACCCTGCATGGGGCCACCTTTTAGCCCAGGGTGGCCCCACACAAGCTCACAGGCGCTGTCACTGGGGATGTGGTGGGGCAGGACTTGAGGACACCAGTCAGGTAAACCTGACTGCCACTCACAGGCTCCAAGTCTTTCTCTGGCTCCGGAAACAAAATTCACACAAATAACAGTACAGAGCAGTGACCTCGGACGAGGGCACAAGAATAAAATGCTGATCGTGGAACCCTTCTCCCAAAGCTGCACACCCATGTGTCAGGCAGAGCTGTGTCCTAAGACATCCTTCCACCCGACCTCTCAGAGTTGCGCATCCCTTAGGCAGAGGCGAACACACCTCCTGTCTGTGGTTCTGGTTCCGTGGCACCTGTAAGCAGACCGGCTCGCCCCAGCCCTGCCGCTTAGACAGTGAGTTGTCCCAGGGGCCAGGCCCTGTCTCACTGTCTTTATATCCCTAGCCTGGTATGCGGTGGGCCCATCACAGATGCTGCTGAGTCTCAGGAAGGAAACCAGTTTATGGAGGAAACATCAGGCCGAAAACAAGGGGAGTGGGAGGACGGGGTTGGAGAAGACAGGCACAGGCGGCCCAGGCCTCTGCTGGACAGTTTCAATGAGAAGAAGCAAGTCCTGTCAGCAGGTCAGTTGGAAACCAGTTCTTAAGAATGGGGACAGCTGTAATCCCAGAACTCGGGAGGCTGAGGCAGGAGGATCACTGCAGGTTTGAGGGCAGCCTGGGCCACCTAGTGAACTCAAGGCCAGCCTGGACTGCACAGAGGGGCCCTGTCTTGAAAAAAAAAAATGGGGCTGGCTGCAGGTATGCAGTCACCTACACAGCAGGTCATCCATAAGTAATTTTTACCTGGTTTTTTTTTTTTTTTTTTGTCTTTTTGAGACAGGGTCTCACTGAATTATAGTCCAGGCTGGTCTTGAACTAACTATGTAGCCTAGACTAACCTTGAACTCATGGTAATCCTCCTGCCTCAGCCTCCCAAGTGCTGGGACTACAGGCATGCGCCACCACACCTGGCTCTAAGTCTTATACACATGTGCAAAAAATTGGTTTGAAAGAAAAATTTTCTAATTATCTTGTTTTGTTTTTTGAGGCAGGGTCTCACTATGTAGTTTAAGTTGGCCTTGAGCTCACGGTGTCGCCCAGCTCTAATTACTCTTTCAAAATGGTGATGAACACAGTGGGGGAGTATAATCCCTTTGCTAAGTAGCACATCAAGCCTGGTGTGGTAGTACACACCTTGAATCCCAGCACTCTAGGAGGAAGAGGCAGGAGGATTGCAAATTTAGGCCCAGCTTAGGCAATTTAGCAACTGATGAGATCCTGTCTCAAAATAAAAAATGAAAACAAGGCTGAGGATGTAGGTAAGTGTGAGGGCCTGGGTTCCACCCCAAGACTGCAGAGGTGGGTAGCCAGGTAACAGCAGATAGCCCATCACCTAAAAGCGCAAGAAGGCAGACAGGCTGCAGGGGCCCTGAATGGCAGGGAACCTTCAGCCAGGCCCGGCCACGTCTCTCTCATATCCTGGATCTTTCTAAGCACTGAATTTATACCAGGTCCTCTGCATGGAAAAGATCCAGAAGGTATCTGCCTGCTCAGCTTCCCTCAGTACCTGCTTCCTGGACCCTCACAGGCCAGTCTGTCTCACCACAGAGACAGGCACACACAGCCTGCTACGATACCCTTTCAACACGGTCACTGCACCAACAGTGCCAACAGCACGCCCTGTCCCGCCTCTGTGGGTGCTAGGCCAGCTGGGGCGGAGGGCACCGGCTCGGAGCCCCTGGGTGACTGGCAGGCAGGGTCACTTTCCCAAGGGCCATTGGCTGAGGAGTTGAAGACAGCAGGTGCAAGGTGGCCCCCCACCCCAACATATCCAGGGGGGGAAGCGGAAGCCCAGACCTTCTGCAGTGTGAACATTTACTCCCATTGCTAACACCGGCCTCCAAAAGCAGGTGTGGGCCGAGTATTCACTACCCGAACACCTGGGATCAGAAGTGTTTCCCACTATAGCGTTTTTGGTTTGTTTGGGGGTTTTTTGGAACATTTGTATGAACTTCACCAGTTGAGCATCCCTAATCTGAAAAACTAAACTCCAAAATGCTCCAACACCCAGTTTTAGTCAAGGTCTAAGACTAAGATATGATTGACACAACGTCAGTTATAAAACCACCAAGTTAAAGCGAATTGGAATTAAAGCAAAAGCCAATGGACATGAGGACTTACCAATCAAGGACCGGATAGGATTGTTCTCCTCCTTGAGGCTTGAAAATTGACCTATAAGATTATCTTGAACCTCAGCACCCAAAGCCGGGAAGCTTCTCTCCGCCAGAGCCCTGTTCACCTCAGCGCAAGTCTGGACGCCGATGGAACACAGCACCTCCTGCAGGTTAAAGGTCCTACAAAGCAACACACAGAACCCATCGGAAATGAGCTGTCGTTTTGTTTTGCTTTTAAAGATACCAACTTATTTGTGATATCAACCAACTTTCTCTTCTACCAACAATTACTTCCATTAGAATAAATTTAGAAAATAGTAAATCTTTTCAAGCACCAGCCATAACATGGAACAGAATTTAAACAGCTTAAAACCACACAACAGGGCAAGCCTGGGCAGAAGAACTTGGCCCTTGAAAATAAGTCTGCAAGCTCCAGGCAGTGGCAGTATCATAGCCAATGAGGTTTATCCAAGGTGTGATTATTGCTAATTGAAAATAAGTCCGCTACCCCACTGACACACAAGTTATCAAAGATGGACAGAATACACCAATCTATTCCTCAGAGTAAATCGATAGCCTGCAGTGACCCATTCATACATTTTATTTTAATGTGCTTGGAAAATGAAGTAGAATTGATTCATTTTTTTTTTCTACCTTTGAGCAGTCATCCATAGCCTCAATCAAACATAACAGATGAGGGTATTTAGAGATCGAAGTACCTAAAACTCTGCACTGATCAATGAATCTTGCTCATCATTTTTTTGAAGTAACTGATGAATGATACCAAATACAGAGAATCCAGAAATGTGAGCCAGGCTGGTGGCACACGCCTGTAATCCTGGCACTCGGGAGGCTGAGACAAGAGGATTATTGTGAGTTTGAGGCCAGCCTGGGCTACAAAGTGAACTCAAGGCCAGCCTGAACTGCATAGTGAGACCCTGTCTCAAAAAGACGAAACAAACAACAGAAAAGAAACACTGTGAACAGTACCCAAGGGGTTGGTTCCTTAATGGGTAAGGAAAAGAGGTCCCTAAGACATTGTTGAAGCCAGGACTTTAAGGAACAATAATGACACATTGTACCCCAATATCTGGAGACAGCCTCTGAGATATGTCTGTGTGAATGGAGTTAAAGGGAGAGCAGGGGTGGGATGGAGTGAATTGGAACGCACACAGGGGTCAGGCAGACTGGGTTTCAAATCCAAGCTCTGCCTCTGAGCCTGCTGTATCCCTAAGTTGGCTCTTAGCAAATGCTCAAGTGTGCAGTGAGCGCTAACGAGGACAGAGAGAAACGATGCTGCTCCTGCGGCTGCAACTGCAGGGCCAAGTCCTCAGGTTCCGCCTGACTTTGGACTTCCACAGCCCAAGCGGGGACAACGAGCAATTTCACCTCTTGAGTTTTTAGCCACTATGAAGTCTTGGCTGAGCTCTGCCCAGCTTTCAACCAGTAAGCACCTGGGCTAATGGAGAAATTAAATGTTAGCATAAGCCACGGCTTTCTGTCCACAACAAAGGCAAGGCTTGCTCATTTTCCGCATTCACTGTCCGACCCACTAACAGTGAGAACAAGGGCTACAGCTATTTGGAAATCATCTGCTTTTTATGAATCATCCTATTGCTACTGCGGATAATTGAGAATTGACTGTGTTCATTTCCTAAGAAAAGAGAAAAAAAAATTACAGATCCAGGTAAACAATCAGATAAAACTAGGAAGAAGGTGATTTAACCACATTCATCAAGCACATGCATCATGCCAGACACGGTGCTTGAGTTTCACACAGATCTCTTCCGGTCTGACAGTGCCAAGGTGGGTAGGATTATTATCAGTCCCCTTTCACAGGTGAGAAAGTGAAGCTCATAGTGATCCGGGAAGTTGTTTTAAAAAGGAATAAACAGAGCCGGGTGTGATGGCACATGCCTGTAATACCAGAACTCTTGGGGTGAGGAGATGCTAAGACCAAGGGGTTCAGGAACACAGAGTGACTGCACAGGGCACCAGCACTGGACAGCCAGGCTTGGAGAGAGGCAGGCGGGGCTCAGGCTTTTGCTTGTTCTTTCCAGCTGTGCAGCCCAAGAACCAATTTTAGTCTTTTTCTGAGCTGCAGCTCAAAATGAGACCTTGGGATTTTTGTTTGAGACAAGGTCTTGCTATGTAGTTCAGGCTGGCCTCAAACTCAAGGCAATTCTTCTGCCTCAGCCTCCTGAGTGCTGTGAATATAGGTATGCACCACCATGCCTGGCTCCTGTTCTAAAATTTTATCAAGTAAACTATGTGTTTGCTGAGTAATAGATGGGAGGGCAGGTGCATCTCCCTTGCCGACAGGCACGGAGGGTATGGCCCTGCAACAGCTCAAAAGCAAACCAGCAGGATGTGCTGCCCCACGCAAAACCTAGGCGAACACCTGGCTGTGGACCAAGCCAGCATGTTCTGACCTGGACAGGATTTCATCCAGCGACCTAAATACGAAAGCTAAGCAGAATTGTAGAGAGCAGTGAAAGTGCGATACTAGATGTGAGTTTAGCAACATCAAAGCTTTCCCCACATGTGCGTCCCACGTTCGAAGGACAGAACTGTCACCCTTCCTGAAGACTTCCTCTCCAGCTGGACTGGTGAAGCCAGCAAATACTGCATTGCAGAAAAATGAGGTCATTGGACAACTGAACCTGGAAAGCTCTCTGTGGTAGTTTGATTCTTAAATACTAGGCTGGGTGCATTTCTGGGTTTTGTTTGTTTTTTCAACAGTTCTGTCAAAGAAATTTGTTTTTTTAGACAGTCTGGCCTTGAACTTACTATGTAGCCCAGGCTGGCCATGAACTCTCAGTGGTGTTCCTGCCTCAGCCTCTTGAGTGCTAGAATTACAGGCGTACTACCAGACCAGGAGGTCACAGTCCTGAACCTACACTCGTCACAGATGGAAACTACCCTCATCCTGGTGATTGTAGTGGAAAATGCCTCCCCCTTTCCAGGCTTTCAGAGGTATTCAAAGATATTCTAGAAAAAGGAAATGCAAGGTAGGTTTCTCCGGATACACAGATGTCCAAGGTCATTCTAGTTGTGCGAAACTTGTGGGTCCTCAGTGTACAGGGAACAGGTGCAAGCATGCATACTTACTCTCTGTGCATGCCCTCGAGGAGAACGGCAGCCACCCTCTTTAGCCTGTGCTCCAGCCTGGGCAGGCCTTCCACGACGGCGCCCACTGTGTTGCTGGTGATCAGCCACAGGCACGCAATTGTCTTCAGCTGGTGCAGCTTCTCTGCCAGCTCCTGAAGCCGTGCTCCATCTGTCAGGAGTGTCTAGCATGTTCATTTAAAACATAAAAATAGCAAGGGAAGCACAACACCATGAAAATGTGAAATAAGCCACCTCACGTCCAACCTCCCATTGTCTTCTGATTCCGGGAGGTCTTTAAACCTCAGGCAACACAGAGCCTAAGCAGAAAGGCCCCGGGGGAGGGAAGCACTCACCTCGGGTAAGGCTCTCTTCGGGTAATCCCACTCTAGCAGCTTCAGGTAACTGTGATTCAGCACCAGCCGAGGGCTCAGGTTTGGCTTGGAGCTACCCTCAGCCCCAGGAGGGAGAGAAAGCAGCTCTTCCTGCAAGGATCCTCTTAACCACTCTGTTGTCTGGTTGAGTGCATCTAAGGGTGACATGGCCACACGTCGGTCCCAGAGCAGGCGAGCCCTTGGATTCGCACCCCATGCACCAGACGCTACCCTGGTGCTGAGCGTGAGGGACCCAGTCCCACCCAGCCCAGGTGCACAGCCAGCCTGCAAGGTGATGATCTGGGATCCTGGGCCACCCCCACCCCAGAAGGGACCCTCCTCGTGTCAGCCCCTTGTGGTCCTGCCCTCCCGCACCCTAACGTCATGCCACCACTGACCACTTCACTGAGCTCACTGGGAGAAACCCAAATAGAACCAAGCACACAACAGACAGCACCCATGTTCATAGGCTGAGGTCTTGACACCTAGGGAGCGGCCCTTGAGGCAGGAGCCTCAGGGAAGTTGGTCGTGGTCAGATGAGGTTTTGGGCATTGGTTCCCTTAAAGAGAAGACACAGACTGCTTCCCCTCGCTCTCCACAGGCACACACTGAGCCCAGGGGTTGTATGAGGTAAGACCAGTCTGTGAGGCAGGAAGCACACGCTCGCCAGCAAGCCCCAGACCTCAGACTTCCCTGCCTCTGCAATGACCAGAACAAGAGTGCCTCGTCAGTGGCCTGGTCCATGGCGTTCTGCTATGGCAGTTAGGACACACCAAGACGAGGAGCCTTCCACGTGGGTCAGTTCACTCAGCACCTGTTCTCCTTCTTTTTCATTGCTGAGTCATGCTCCGCCATATGGACAGACAGCGGAATCTATCCACCTAGCTGCTGGAAGACTTGGGCTGTATCTAATTTGGGGCCATACACACAGGCTGCTGTGAACACCCATGTGCAGTTTCCGTGTGAACATGACTTTACGTCCCTCAGGGGTAGCAAATCAGCACTGAGATTGCCAAGTGGCTAAATGTCAGTTACACAGAAACTGCTGGACTGTTTTCTAGAGCGTCACTTTCATTTTTTACTTTATTTAACTATTATGTTTATCTAATTTAATATTTAGTAATGGTTGTGTTTTCCAACTCATGGAGTTCCTGAAAACATAGCAAAAGGTTCCTAAGCACATCCCTGGAAGAACGTGCTTCTAAAACATCAAACAGGAGGCCCCAGTGTGTTCAAGCAAGGAGCCACTTGACATGTCTTCCCTGGACAGATCTGACAAGAACAGATACCACAGCTGCAGGACAGAGGCTGACTGGCGAGAGAGGGTGAAAAGTGACACAGAACCGGAAGCAGCTGGAGGGGGTCAGGTTTGAGTTGCAGGTGAATGAACCCCAGTTCAAGCCATGGCATGGACTTGTGCACCACCCTCCTCTATTGGTAAGCAGCCGGGAGCAGCTGCATTTAACGCACAAGCTGAGTGACTGCTGCCTCATTGACCAGCCCTGTCCTTGGGACAGGCTACTCAAGGTCCTCTCTGTTGCCACGTCTGTAGCCTGGGGAGGTGACTCCAGCATCCCTTCCTGAAAGTATGGTAAAGATTCCACACACTCACTCAGGCAGAGTACCTAGACCCATCTGGTCATGCTGGAGAGGCCCCTCACATAGAAGCAGTTGTGAACCCAGCTCGTCTCTCTCTGTGAATGCCTTTGCTTCCCCTTGGCTTGGTTTGGTCCCTGAAGCTCAGGAGATGCAGGCCCACACCACAGCTGCCTTACTGCTGAAGCTGTCTGAGATGGGGCCTGAAACGCATGGTAGGCTATGCGGGGGGCAGGCGGGCAGGGGTCTGGAACCTGGGAACATGATTACTATTTAAAGATCAGTTAGCCTGCTAGCTTGAGGGAGAGGACTCCCAGCCAGTCCTGCGACATGAGAGCCCAAAGTGTTAGAAGTGGTGTCACCTGGAAAACACGGGCAACCTGAGAACCCAGCGTGACCCTAGCGTCTGACCAGGCCTGTGAGGAGGGGAGGAGAGTGACAGGTGGCAAGGAAGGGAGGCAGTCTCCGGGCTGGAGTCCCAGAGGGAACAGTGTCCAGTTAGGGTGTGCGTTCACTGTAAGAAAGTTTATTTGCCAGGGTCAATTCTTCCACATGGAAAACAGGCCTCGAGTTCTTTCTTAAGCATAGGGTACTGAAGTATTGTAAAATGGACTGCTGTTATTACTGATCATACAGATGGTACAACGGAGATGTGGGCTTCTACTAAATTACTCCCTTCTACTCTCCTAAACCTGAGCAACACCCCAGGCTCAACGTGAGCCCCGAGGAGGCTGAGATAAGAAAAACAAACAGCCCTGCGCCTGCCCTGGAAAATCCCCAAATCCCAAATCAGGATGCGCGAGTCCCAGACCCTCTTGGTTCCAGACCCTCCTGCTTGCGCTCCCGGAACCGGCTTCACCTGCAGCTTCTTGGCGGTGGATGTGCATCAAACCTCCAGTTATGATCAAGTGAACTATGCACAAGGACACACGCGAGAGATGAGCTGACAGAACCTTTCTTTCCACTCACTCTGAGTGCACTGCTGCCCAGTTAAACATTGCTGCCCTTCCCTTCCCGTTGCAGGCTGTGTCCAAATCTTTGTCACACACTAGAACCCAGGAACCCACCCAGGACCCCATCACCTATGGTAACATTGTTGAGTGCCTAACAGTTATGCTAGCAGAACCACCCGGACGTCAGCTGTCCCTGTTGACAAGAACCACATCCCATAGACTGCTCTGGAAGGTGCCCCCTAAGTGCTGGCCCCTCAAGTGGAGATCACCCCTCCAGTTAATGGAAGGGAGAGGGGAAGAGGAGGCGCCCAGCCCCCACCCTTGCCAGCTGCCAGAGCCCAGGACCCAGCTCCACCAACTGCCTCATGTACTGTTGCCCAAACTGTCCTGAAGCAGGAAGATACCCCTCAAGTCCTCATGACGGGGACTCCTTCCAACCCTGACCTTCATGTGTCTCAGCCTTGGCACCAGTGACAAATGGGCTGGAGATGGTTCGCTGTGGGGTCCTGAGCTGTTCATTACAGGACGTCTAGGTGTGCCTCTGGCCTCTAATGCCAGCAGCACTCCCTGCCCCTGCCCCTGCCCCCACCAGATTGGGACAACCTAGTGTCTCTAGATGGGGCTCAGCATCCCCTGGGGACCAAGTCACCCCCGGATGAGGCACAACTCATATGACACTTTTCTTTTTGTTCACAAGTTCTTGTTCCTCCATCAGGAACCCAAGCCTAGCTCAGCAGGCCTGGGTGTAGGGTTCACCTGGCAAAACTCACTTCCTTTTCCACAGACATCGTTCTGAGGCCCCTGTGAGAACACCAGGGTTTGGTGGGATTGGCAAAGTAGGAACTGCTGGGACACACAGGCTGAACACAGGAGCAGAATTTTAAGAAATGACAATTCTCCTCTAGACCAGCGCTCCAGCAGGGGCGCTTTATGAGTAGCCATTTGTGACAGTGAAGCCACATCACCCCTGAATTTCCAAACTGATTCTCCCAGTTGTTCTTGGTCTCTGAGTTCTGTTTATGAAGCTCTGAAAGGCTCGCTGCTGTTACTAACAGACACCCACAATCCGTCGGAAGTAATAGAGGCTGTAAGGCGGGGACCAGCAGCACAAGGCAGGTCTCAGCCCTTACGGCTGATGCCCGAAAGCCCACTTAGCTATCTAGGGCAAAAGCAAGCGTGGGGCTCAGTGGTTCTCAGTTCTGATCGATTGTAAAATCACCCTGGGAGCTTTAAAAAAGAAAAGTAAGGGTCCCAGACACAGATCCTAGAGGTTCTGATTTCCTAAGTCTGACTCGGGCCTGGGAGTCTGTGCTTAGATGTGGCAGGTGACACGGACGAAACCGTGCCACATCTCAGCCTTCTCTCAGGACCTGCTGAGCCCTTCAGTCCCACGTGTGGACACCTGGACCTTTTCACATCGCAACAAGAGCAAGGCCGGCCCACGAGGCACTCTGTGACTTTGCTGCCCATGGGGACAAGAACTAAAGCTGAGTGGGCACGTTGCCAAGTACTTGGGACTCCGAGCAACAGACATGGCCCCAGCTCAACAAGCACAGCCAGGACAGAAGCACACAGGACAGAAGACCCTGGGGCGTGTGCAGCTGCATTTCTGTGAGCACCTAAGTTTCTGCTAGAAAGATGCAGCCCTTTCTACGATGCCTGCTGTTCTGTGCCCGGCAGCGCCTAGCCTGTCTTTTTTCCTGCCTTTTGGTACTGATCTGCTCTGAGAAGCTGGTTCCCGAATTCCAACTCCACTTCCTGTTCTCACCAGCTTTTCCGCCCAGAATGTCCAGGGACACCTGGGTCACCTTTGCTGACCCCAGGCCAGAGATGGGCTCTCCCCTGCTTTCCCTCACCAGACTCTGGCTTGGTGCACAGCCTCCAAACTCCTCAGATGCTGTGACCTGCCTGGCCTTCCCTGACTTCCTTTGGGGGGTGCAGCTCAAGTTGGCCTCTGCTGTCTGCAGTGTAACCCAGCTCACAACTCACAGCACAGCACAGGGCTGGGAAACCCAGAGCAAGGGGCGCAAGCCACAGCTGGGGTCAGTGTGAGAGGCCGCCCTCTAGCCCTGGTCTGGGAGCACCTCTGGGCTGAGAGGGTCCTCACTCAGCATTAGGTACTCTTGGCTAAAAATTATATAAAATCTCTCCTTAGGCAAAATAAAATGCTTTCCTATAGTCAGAAATCCAGGGTAATTTTTTGTATTATTTTTTCCAATAAAGTTATAAATAAATATAGAAAAATGTACACACAAAAGTCCAATAGTCCATTATCCTTCTGGGTGATACTGTGTGGCTCTTATTTTGATATGCAGGCCCAGGGACCAACTTCCGGCAGAGTGACCTGGGGACATAATCACCAGCTGACAGACTCTGCTCTCTGCGCTCTGATTTCTTTTGCTGGCCAAAAAGGACCTCTGTGCCTAGCTGGATCTGCTCTACTTTAAACCTCTAGAACTCAAGGTGAGCATTGCAAATGGATCACAGGTCACTAATGCTGGGTTTCCAGGACAGAAGTAATTTGAGATGAGCAAAACCATAATCGTACTGTATGGAACTGGGGAATTAGCCAAGACTCCAAGCTATCATTTTTTTTATGAGACAGGGTCTCACTTTGTAGTGTAGGCTGGTTTTGACTGTGCTATGTAGCCCAGGCTGACCTCGAACTCAAAGCAATCCTCTTGCTTCAGCCTCCCGAGTACTGGGATTACAGGCTTGTGCCTCCATGCCAAGGTAAAGCTATCTTGATTCTAGATCAAGATACCTACATACTCATACACACAAACCCATCTCAGAGCCTCAGGAAGCTACTGCGGACACAGTTGCTACACTTGGGCTTCAGAGCCAGGGTCTGTGCAGGCCTCCACGTGTCTCAACCCCTCCTCCTGGCACTGGGTCTCAGGATCTGTATCACAGGAGGGTCCTTACAAGGAGGCATCAGGCCCTGCCTACCCGTGCAGATGCCTGTGCAACACACACTCTGCCAGCCGGACGTTGCTTGGAGAGAGGTGTGCAAGGACAGAACTGCATGGACTTCAGGGCAGGGATGTGTTCTAGTTACCTAGGCTCTGCCACCTTGTGGTGGTCACCCAGCACGAACACCCTCCCCTCCCATTTCCTCCTTCAAGAACGCTGGTGATGGTGCCAAGCTCACCACTGGCCCGAGGCCTGATGAAGTCAGCCGTGCACTTTCACTGGGAATAAAGGGCTTGGCTCTCCACTGCATTCCTGGGAGAGGGGCACCCCCAGCCCACCCTTCGAGGCCTGATGAAGTCAGCCGTGCACTTTCACCAGGAATAAAGGGCTTGGCTCTCCACCACATTCCTGGGAGAGGGGCACCCCCCACCCACCCTTTACCTCTGCAGAGCCAAAGCCTCCCTGCCCAGTCTCTCTCAGAGGGGAGGGCGGAGCCAGCTTCGGTCCTCCTTGAGCAGAGCAGCCTGCTGCTCCCCAAGTGAGCCTCAAGAGCTGCGCCCACGTGCCTGTGCTGGCCACCGTGACAGGAAGGCTCTGCCGTGGCTGTGGGGCTTTGGGTGGACCCGCTCACTGGCCTCAGTCAGCAGCTGATCGGCCCCCAGAGGCTGCTGCTGGGGCACGACACTCAGGTCGCAGTCTCCTGCCGGCTGAGCAGCACCTGTCCTTGTTTCCTCAGCAGTAAGGGAAGAGCGTGAGCCTGTCCTGCAGTGACGGGGGTGGTGCGGTTTGCTGAGGTCTCACCTCCTCTGTCCCCCGCTCCACGCTCCCTGCTGCCTGCCTACACATCCCCAGGTCCACAGGCACTGCTCCCACCCTGGTCCAGTCCAATGGTCAAGGCTTGGCTGTGTCGTAGACACAGATGACTGAAGCCCGCCACACCTCAGTTTCCTCATCCATACAAGGGGGGATAAACATCTACAGGTGTCGTACAGAGTGAGTCAGTTAATACCATAAGGGGCTTAGAAGTGCTGATGGTTACGGAGTGCAGGGCTCTGTGCACTGCAAACACACCGCTGACCTCCGCTGCGCATCTGTGGCTCCCATTCTCCCCGGGAACTCCTGTCTCTGATTCCCGAATATCAGCGTCACGCAACATCTCAAATATACAGAACTCAACTCTTGATTCCACATAATCCCCCTGCTCTCTTTCCATCAGCCTCCCTGGACAACTGAAATGCATAGCCACTCACCTCGGGCATCACCTCGGTCCGATCTTCCCCTTACCTGACCTCCAATGCATCTTCTTACTACACCTTTGCCACCACACCGGCCCGCAGTGCGACCTCTTTGGCTATGACCACCTGGATCAGCCAGCTCATTTCTTGCCTAAGCAATGTCAGAACCACCTGACTGCTACCTCTACTTTCCTCTTTGTCCTCACACAATTCTCTTCCCTAAGCAGACGCCAGAGCATTCTCCAAAAACAGAAATGAGGGGTCTGCTCCCCGCTCAGGGCTCTCCAGTAGCCCCCATGATGCGTGCGATGAAAACAGCTCACATGTGACTTCCTAATGAGGACTTCACAGTGTGCCCCATCTAGAAACACTCCACACCCACACCTTCCTGTTATTAACTATCCCCTGGCAGCACACCAGAGGATGCTCATTGTGTGACCTGTCACCCATGTCCGTGGGGAGTCAGCATGTCCTGTCAGAAGGAGCAGACCTGTCACCCACAGTGGCAGGTCTGTGACTTCCCTCTGTCTGTCCACTGCTGCACCTGGAAGCCGCATCTGGAACACCGCAAATGTGCAATAAACAGCTCTTGAACAAATGTGACATAGGCAGCGCTCAGCACAGTGCTTGGTACAGGTCAGACAACTGTACGCTCTGACACTGATTCCAGAACATAAAACTATGTTTGACAGGGAGGCCAAAATTCCTTAGTGACACCACGTAAAGGGTCGAAAGCTGTGGGATATTTTCACCCAATTTCGACGTGAAAGCGCATTCTCCTGTACTCACTTGGAGTTTCCTCTAAAATTTCCTGGAACTTGGCTCTCTCATACTCCACCAACTGGCACTGCGCAAGAGGTCGAAGACTCTGAATCATGAAATTGGCCATGTCCATCATCATGAGGTCCAGCACATGGAATATCTGTCTAAAAGGTTTAGAATTAAAAGAGAGGTGAGTACAAAGTCAGGCTGAAAAATTCATTACCTGTTATCTACGTGTTGCAGGGTAGAAAAGACAAGCAATTCCCAGAATGCTCTTGAAATTGTAGCTGCTACTCAGCAAGGCTGCTTTCTACCAAAGGCTGTGCTGTGTGTTCCAAATGTTTCCTCTGTTTACTGTGTGGGACACACACACCCTAGCCTATGTGTCAGAGCCAGGCATCACCCAACAGGAAAACACACAGTGGCATGGCCATTGAATCTTAGAGATGATACAAGAAAAGCTAGGTGATAGAAGGAATTTTTATTTGAAATCCCCTGAAATTTAAGGGGACTGAACATAGTGGATATGGTTTCTATTCCTAACGAAACAAGAAAAACATAAATAAGTGAAACATAAATAAATGAAAGAAGAGAGGAGAAGGCAGGGAGGCCCAGAGGGAAAAATATCCTCAGAGTCAGGCAGCCCTGTGTGTGGGCCTGGCTGTGCAGAAGTCACTCAGCGTTCTCATGTTTGACAGAGGGGTCCAGTGACCTCCTGTGAGGGGTGCATGGGCAGCCAGGGACAGAATGAACAGAGAGGGCGGGGTAGCCATCTGCAGGGGGTGTTCACTCAGTGACCATGGGGAGCCCCACTATTTGGACACATGCAGCAATGAGAGACCCGGAAGCAAGGTCCGAAGTCCGCAGGAGCAGGACTCTTGAGATGTACAAAATCCTCTGTACAGATAGTGAAGGCAGCATCTGGAGGCCGTCAGCCAGCCCGAGCCACAGGGTGGGTTTCAGAGGGGGCGGACAGGCAGGGAGGGGACTAAGGGGACACGCTGACACCCCACGGGCACAGGCATCACTTTTACTACTGACGCCAACCGACAGCCTTGTCTGTCTGAGCTGTGTGCACAATCAATGACCAGCTCGCTTCCTCTTTATCCAGTTTTCTTCTAGGATCAAGAACTCCTTTGGGAGACCAGTTATTCTATATTTCTCTCACTATGCAGTTCAGGTTGGTCTTGCCTCACTATGTAGCCCAGACCACCCTCAAACTCACAGCAATCCTCCTGCCTCAGCCTCCTGAGTGCTGAGGTGTGTGTCACCACGTCCCGCTCCACATTCCCTAGGAATGAATTCAAAGATGCCCTCAGCCAACACCAGCAGCGTCAGTGCTCACCTCAGCACCTCCACAATGCTGCCAGTAGCCTTTAGCCTCCGGATGTCGTCATCCCGCATGGGTGCACACAGCTTGCCCATCATGCCGATGACGTAGGCAGCCAGGCCTTGGACGTCCACGGTGCCGTGCTCAGCCTGCTGCCTGATGAGGTCTGTGTCCAGCACTTCACAGATCTGGGTGCGGAGCCGGCTCCCACCAGGAGTGAGGAGAGAGAGAAGAATCTACAGAGTAAAAGAAAGCCAAACCACAGCGCTGTTATGGAAGGCCAGGTGGTCCTGTTCCCAGGTGCTTGTCCTGGTTTTGATATTCCCTGTGCCTCAGCATAGGAAGACAGTCCGGCCTCCTCACCCAGGCGCTGCTGTAGGAAGTGCCAGCTGCCGAGGAGGCCAAGCTCCATCAGAAGGTCGCTCGAGCACAGAAGGGGCAAAGTGCAAGTCACAGCCCCAGAGGCTCCCTCACAAGTGCGCGGGACACCCCACACAGGCACTGGGTGTATTTACACATAAAATCATATTTATTACCACCCACCTGAGCCACCCCTAACCCAAGTCCCCATCCTTGCCAAGCTCTGTG
This sequence comes from Dinomys branickii, assembly GCA_004027595.1. Lineage (NCBI taxonomy): Eukaryota > Metazoa > Chordata > Mammalia > Rodentia > Dinomyidae > Dinomys > Dinomys branickii. The sequence goes on along the minus strand of PVLD010025032.1, from coordinate 8,329 downwards.
CTCGAGCCCTGAGTTAGGGGAACCCACTTTCTTCACATAAAATAAAGACAACAGCAGGAACTGCCTCACAAGATGCAAGAGAGTGAACATTGACTAGTGTGTGTGTGGCAGAGAGCTCACATCCTGTAAATGTTGGCTGAAATCGCAACTGCCATCCAGGTAAGTCTTGAAACCTTTTTTCCACATTTTTTTTTTTTTTTTTGAGACAGGATCTTACTGTTTTGTTCAGACTGGCCTTGAACTTTCTATGTAGCCCAAACTGACCTGGAGCTTGGGGCAATCATCCTGCCTCAGGCTTAGCCTCCTGAGTGTTAGTATTGCAAGCCTGTGCCACCATGCCCAGCTTGCCATATTTCATAAGTGCATGTTGGTTATACAGCTTCTCAGGGTTCACGCTGGCAGATTTGAACGTGCACATAATGTACTTCGATCACCCCCCACCCTTACCCGTCGCCCTCAGCTTTGCCTGTTTCGGGGAGTCAGTGTGTGTAAACCGAGGCTTAGAGTACAGGCTCCCGAGAATCCAGCACCTCTGTCTGTGCCCTAAGCACCAACCCAGCTCTGCCCCCTCCCCTCTCCCCAGCCCCCACCACACCCAGGGGTGCAGAGAGAAGCCCACTAGCTCAGGCTGGTGCTCAGCACCACAGAATGGGGCCCGGGCTTGGTGGAGGGGACCCGAGACTGTGTGGGGACATCGGGGTACCTCTGGGGGGGAGGGCGGTGAGGGCAGAGCCTGTGGGAGGTGACCTGGTCACAGAGCGGGTCACCCCCAGCAGGGTTAGTGCCCTGTGGAAGAGCCCCAAAGGGCAGCAGCAGGCTCTCCTCCCACGAGATCTGCATTGCAGAGCCTAGCACTAGGCTGGCAGTGCCTGTTGCTGAGAAACACCCCCATACACCCTACCCCCATGCCTGCTTTGTAGTACCCCAGTTGGCAGCCAGATGGACCTGGACCCTGGCATGTGTGCAGTCACTTGCCTCTCTGATTTCCTCAAACAGCCTGATGGCGTGTTCATACTTGGGGGGCTCGGCATTCAGCTGCGCTTCCAGGATATCCCAGAAGGCCTGGTGCATGAGGCTCTTCACTCGCCCAGCCAAGCTGCAGCAACAAGAAAAACAGCTTCAAGCTAACCCCATCTTCCCTTTGCTCACTGTGGAAATCTCAGCAAATGCAGAGGAACAGAGGAAAGCCAGGGTTGGTGGTGCACACCAGGAGGCTGAGGCAGGAAGATCGCAAGTGCCAGCCTGGACAACATAGTCACTTACTGAGACCCAAAATAAAATATAAAAGGGGCTGGGGATGTAGCTCAGTGGGAAGGCCCTGGGTCAATCCCTAGTAACACAAAAACAAAGCAAAAACCAACCTAGTGGACAAAAATCACCCCACCATCCCATTCCCAATTTTCTGACCTATTTTCTGCCCACTGCACTGTTTTAACATAGGTAGGAGTACCGCTGTGTGCAGTGATACTTTTTTTCATGTAAAATTCTGCCCTGGGGGTCGCCTCTGGCCCTTGGAAATGTTTCCTATAAAATGTCTCACTATGTAGCCCAGACCACCCTCAAACTCACAGCAATCCTCCTGCCTCAGCCTCCTGAGTGCTCTAGTTGAGCTGGTTCCTCTCCCACGAAGACCTGAAGGCTGGTTCTAGATTTCAGGGAGGAAAGGGCACAGGTGCACTTTCCTGGATGCTCAAGTTTCATGGCCAGGAATGGAGCAGAGTGACCCAGGGCGGCCTCTGAGCGTCAGCCAGCCTCGACACACCATTGAGAGCCTCACAGGGACAGCCCACGCTGCAGGGCTGGCTGCCGCCTGGCTCCTCATGCCAAGGCCCTGGAACGAATGAGCGCACACTGGGAAGGGCAACCCTGCTGAGCCTAGGTCTGCGCCTGATCCCCACAGAGCGACACGCTCTTCCCGGGCAGGGCTCCCCTTGCAGGTACCTGCCGGTGTGTCTGGCATGACGCTGGCACTCAAGATTTCAGGAATGCACCGTGGATGGATGACTGATACATTAACTAAGGTTACCTCCTACTCTTCCTTTTCTTTTTTTGCAATGTAAGTTTTGTTAGGAGCCCATGTTCACCTGCATAAGAAGCACGTCCACGGAGGGGCGGTGGTGCGTGGACAGAACTCATCTTAGTTCTCTGTTGCCTGCTCCCCCTCCATGTCTCATCCTTTTCATTTGCAAAATTCCTTTTCCTTCTTAAAGCACAACGGTGCAACGAGAGATGCACAGGAGCTTTCTGAAGCGTGTGGTTAAGATTGCTTCTGGAACCGCACACATGATATTTACTCAGCGACCTCAGACCCGAGCGCGTCTGCCACGCTCACGGGAATGACCGCAGATGCTCCCTTCCAAGGGCTGAGCTGTCCTTGGCAACTCAGACTCTGGGCCCGAGTGACTCCGGGGAGAAGGTGCAAGGCTTCTCTAGCTGTCAACTGCCGTGGAGAGCTGTCCTGGAGGGCGGGGAGGGACCTCCCCACCAGGCCATTTCTGAGCATTCCTAGGGTGTCACAGGTGACGAGCTGTCTTATTCTCAAGATGCTATCTGCTCAAACATGAGAGTCAGCTACATTTTAAAAAGGGAAAACTTGGCCATTGTGGGGACAGAAAATCAACAGATAATAATTTGTGACTTTTAAAATTTTTTACCATATTAGAGATCAAACCTGGGACCTTTCCACTGAGCTGTGTTACTAGTCATTTTTAAAAGTCTTTTTTCGTTTCTTTTTTTTTTTTTTAAGTTTTCAGACAGGGTCTTGCTAAGTCACTAAGTTGCCCAGGCTAGACTTGAACTTGTGATCCTCCCGGCTCAGCCTGCCAGAATGCTGGGGTGACAGGCACATGCCGCCACATCTGCTCTACTTCCTTTTCAAAGGTGCCAGGGGCCCCAGCTCTGCACTCTGTGCCCTGTGCTCCTGTGCCGTACTTGTGGCACAGACCAGAAGACGCAGGCTCGGGGTTTCCCCAGGTGTCAGAGCCTCGTCCCCTTGTGACTTGTCAGTCACCGTCTCATCTCTGAGGAGCTGGGGGTGCTCAGACACGGTCTCAGCCGGGCTGGGGTTCGAATCTGGATCTGCCTGGTGCCAAAGCGCCCTTGCTGTGGCCTCTGCTTGCACTTTGGAATCTAAAGTCCAGGCACCACCGCATCTTTTCCTTACTTAAAAAGTATTAATTTTAACTTTAAAATTTCATTTTTCGTCAGTTAATAAATGCAGATGGAACCTCCAGTAGGTGCTGATTCCTGGTTTAGGCGCCAGGGACACGGGAGTAAACAGAGTTTCTGCCAAAGGAACAAATAGCTGCTCGGAGGGCAGAGCCTTACCCAGAAGGTGCCAGGCCTGCCTCAGCCTCGGCGGGAAGCCTTGGGAGTGGAGTCCAGGGGAAAAGCAGGAGGCCCCAGGAGGGTGGGGAGACCCCAAGAGGGGCAGAACTCCCAGGCACCCCAAGCTCGGGGAGCAGCCAGGGCAGGGACAGGAAGACCTGCAGCACCTGGGGAAGCAGGGCCTTCGTAATAGTTATAAACAACATCCCCAGGAGGACATAATCTACAGTTTGGATTCTTTTGTTTGCTTTTTTTTGAGACAGGTTCTTGCTATGTAGTCTAGGCTGGCCTTGAACTTACTATGTCCAAGCTGGCCTCGAACTCATGGTGATCCTCCTGCCTCAGCCTCCTGAGTGCCAGGATTACAGGCATGCACTACATTGCCTGGCATGGACCTATGGACATTACTCCAGAACTTGCAGGAATCAATGTGGACCAGTGAATACACAAGCGCACACACGTAGCACACGCAGTTTGCGGTGCCATCTGCACATCCCGAAGGCTAGCAGGTTACCTGTGCTCTGGGAAGTCCTCTTTCATCAGCTGGAATTTCTCATTGACAGCGATCTCATGGACCAGGGCCATGTTGGACAAGTTCCTGGCTGCAGCCATGACTTCATCAAAGGTCGCGACCCTGGGCGGGCTGGATGCTATGAAACAAACCAGAGTCAGCTTGTGCTGCGGGGAGAAGACATCCACCACAGAGGCTCCTGACACAGGCGCAGGCTCAGCTTAGGGCTACATGGCTATTGGGGATCCACACTACACAGGCGGCACCCGACCCACTCACTCACCCACCCACTCACGCACTCACACACTCAAGAAAGGGTGCAGACCAGTAAGCACTCCTCCCACAGCTCCCACTGCCAAACCTGACAATACATCCCCCATTGGGGGATGTAAGACCACCTCATTCCTCCAGGCCTGTAATTTACTTTTACAAACTGAACCATTTCAGTTTTCAGTGTCCAATGATACTTGTGTGCATTGATACAGGAAACTGACTAAGACTGTTTTTATTCTGTAATTCAGAATTCTAAGTACTCTCAATATGGAACAACTGATTTTTATTTTTTAATATTTACTTATTTATATATTTTCTTTTTGAGACAGGGTCTCACTATGCAGTTCAGGCTGGCCTTGAGCTCACTTTGTAGGCCAGGCTGGTCTTGAACTTGCAATGATCCTCCTGCCTCAGTCTCCCGAGTGCTGGGATTACAGGTGTGGGCCCCCAGCGCTTTGAAAAAGAAAGAAGAGGAGAAGGGAGGGGTGGCAAGGGGAGGGAAGAGAAGGGAAGTTTCCCCTCGCCCGCAGCCCTCCTCAGCTCTGTCTCACAACCTTGTGTCCTGTCGTAATCCTCTCTGGGCCCCTGCTGAGTGATTTCCACAGCAGGGTTTGAGATTAGCAAGAAACACTTTAGATTATTTCACTTCCTGCCCGACCCTTCCGGGATCGCAGTTTCCTTCGATGCTAATCAGAAAGAATAAAAAAGCGGAGAAAACGAATTTGCATTTTATCCTAAGTGCCCAAAGAGGAGCAGCTTCCCTCATCTGGGGGGAAGGCAGTCGGGCTGGAAGCCTGCTTCGTGGTCAGAGGGAAGCAGCCTGGAGACGCCAGCCACACGGTGCATTCCCGCTCTGCCTGAGCCTGGCTGAGCCTCCACCCACCCAGCTCCCTGCAGGGGCCCCGCTGCCCACCCAGTGCCCAGCTCACAGGCAGGAGAGCTGGACTTGCTGGAGGAGCCGCTGGCGAAGCTCTGCCCCGAGCACTCGCAGTCGCTGAGTGAAGCCAGGCTCTCGGAGCAGCGCGGTGTGTCCAAATCCTCTGGGTCACTTGGCCGGTCTTCAGCTGCGTGCTGCTTCTCACCGTGGAGCGGCATGGTGTGGCAGAGTGTGGACAGAGGTGGCTCCTGCACACACAGCAGACCTGCATCAACGACCCGGCCCTCTGCCAGCGCTGCAATGCCTTCTTTAGTGCGGACAGCACCCCGCAAGGGTGGCAGTGCTGGGAAGGCCCCTGGGGTGAAGGTCTCCCAGTCTTCCCTCCAGTACCCTGGACAGGCCAGCGGGAGGCCATCCAGATGCCTCCAGTAAAGGCATCCCACGGCCATGTCGGTGGGCGGGCTCGGGTCACACAGGTGTGAGTGCAGAGAAGCCACCAAAGATCCTTGGGGAAAACATGCAGGACACACACTCGCCCATCCTGGTCACTCAAGCCCAGCAAGGTGACCAAGTCGGCTCCAGGGACAGATTCCGTCTGCTCTCTGCCTGAGAACCCACTGGCCACCTTGCTTAGCCAGGAAGCTGGACAGAAAGCCTGGCCAAGGGGCCCTCACTTCACCAGAGGCCTCGGCACCAGCACTCAGATGGCAGTGTCACCTTGCTCTACTGCCTTGTTTTAGAGAAAAAGTTCAAAATCTACTGTTTTTATGCCCTGCTGGGGACAAATCTCTAGCCCAGAAATGTCTGTTGCTTCTTCCTCTACGCAGCCCCAGGACCAGCCATCAGGTGAGGCATGGGACCGACCGAAGCCTGTCCTTCGACACAGTGGGCCTGACTCCCAGGAGACACGGAGGCAGGGACGAGGGCCCCACAGGCCACAGACCCTTGTCAAGTTCTGCTCCCAGGTCTTCTGATCACCTCCTAAGGAGGAGTCGGCCACAACGCAACCCAGAAAGACCACGGGCACGGAGAGCTCAGGTGGAGCCCAGGACCCCATGCAGGCCCACAGGGAGGCTGTACTTGCGGTGGGTGGAGGGAAACTGAGGCCCAGGCAAACGCATCCTAAGTCCTCAGTGGTAAAAGCCAGAAGAGTTCGCTGTGCCCCTTTAACCCTGCAGCACCCATACAGCGGGACAGAGCGCTTGAGAAGCTGTTGCCCGTGAAGCCATTACTGCCCTACCATCCTGGAGGTGTCCGTGGCTCCCTGGGTAATTCTGCAAATGCATGAAGTGCATGCAGCCTCTATGCATCAGGCTGGTAGCAGCAGCAGCAGCAAGCACAGGGTCAGAGGACAGAGGCAGGGACAGGACAGGACAGGACAGGCCACTGCGCTGCATGTGCTGGTGCCAGGGGATGAAGAAGGGGACCTGAAGTGTTGCTAGGACAGCAGTGTGGAAGGGAGAGGATGGCAGAACCACGGGCGGCCTGCCTCGTGCAGAGGAGCAGAATGCTTCTCCTTCCTGCTTTTACCCTGCGCCTGCAGGCTACTGTGCCCAATAGCCTCCTGGCCTGGTGTAGAAACTCCCTTGCTGAGTGGGCATGGTGGCCCATGCCTGTAATCCCAGCCCTCAAGAGGCTGAGGCAGGAGGGTCGTTGCAAGTTCAAGACCAGCCTGGGCTACAAAGTGTGCTCAAGGCCAGTCTGAACTGCATAGCGAGACCTTGTCTGGAAAAGACAAAAACAAAACAGACAGGGCTGAGGCAGCCCTTTTACTGCCACCAACCCCTCATCCTCCCCTACCCAGCCTGCAGTCTCTTTCCTTGCCAACATTTTAATTCACATTAAGGTAGTTTCTTTTTTTTTTTTTTTGGTACCAGGAATTGAACACAGGACCTTGCACTTGCCAAGCAAGGGCTTGTGCCCCTGAGCTTTATCCCTGGCTCTTGTTTTAATTTTTGAGGCAGTGTCTCACTATGTAGCTGAGGTTGGCCTTCACCTTGTAGTGAGATCCTCCTGCCTCAGCCTCCTGAGCACTGGGATGGCAGATTTCCACCACCACACCCAGTGAAAATGCTGCCTCCTCCAGGAAGCTTCCCTGCCCTACCAGCACAAACGGCCCCTCCCCGCACATCTCCTGCACCTCCACAGCACCTCCCCAAGATACTAGTTGCTTCCCTCTCCTTGCAAGGCAGATGTGGCCATCAGGCTGTGTCTAACAATCATCCATTCAGTGTCAGCTGAGCCACAGCATTGGCCATGCTGGGTACAGCTTCCACTAGAACACACGCAAGCTAATACCACCACACATGCACACGCCTGCTCTCCTCAGTGTCCCTGCCTGGGGCCTAGGATCCTGACAGTTTAGATTTAAAACTCAAACTACCTGAGGCCTTGTCCCTCTCATTTGAGAATGGGGGTTGTTACTGTTGTGGTCCCTCTTTTTTTGTTTTTTTTTTTTTTTGAGATAAGAGTCTTACTATGTAGCTAAGCTTGAACTCACTGTGTAACCCAGGCTGGCCTCAAACTCACGATCCTCCTGCCTCAGCCTCCTGAGTGCTATGATTAGAGGTAGATGTGCACCAACACACTTCGTTTATTTGAATATCTCACACATTCCTTGGCTTGAACCATCAGTGGTACAGGCATGACTATTTCATGACACATGTGACATATGAATTAAGACCCCCATCATGAATATGTTAAGGATTATTTCCACATTATTTTTTTCAGTCATCTCCATCACATAGCAACTGTGTTGATGTCCTCTGCAGTTTCTCCACTTCAGCTGCATCTAATGAGCAGGATTTTGGGTGGTTTTTCCAAGTAAAAGTGAATGAGCACTTTCATGTGTAGACCGCATGCACTGGTTTACTATGACAACCTCCTGTTTCAGTTTCCCCAGCTGGACCAGGCCTGGGAAGCTCTGTTTAACACAGTAGCCATGTGCAAAGATTAAAAAGCCAAAAAGCTCTAGGTTAGGAGGCAAGAATCCAGGGCTTGGGCTTGGCCAGCCGCCAAATGGCTATGCAATGGGCTGCTCCCCACGCCCCACGCCTCCTGTCTCTGAGAGGCCTGGGCCAGGCTGATGGTTCCTTTGAGCCAGGAACCTCAGCCCTGCTCCAAGCCGGAATTCCAGGAGCATCACCAGAACGCTGCTTCCCTCCAACAAGTCACTGGAGCAGGGGCCTGGCCTGGGGCTGCAGCAGAAGCTAGCAGCTTCCCAAGGTGTAGCGCCTCCTGTTTGGGTGGGAGGGGCTGCCACGTTACAAACGGGCCTGCAAGTCCAAACCCTCTATTAGAAACCACCAAGCCAGTAGTGCCTGACTTACAAGGCCAAGGTG
>PVLD010025031.1:9701-24515 GCA_004027595.1 Dinomys branickii | reverse complement strand
TGGGTGAGGTGTGTAAGACTGCTCCCCCACCCTCCCAGGGTTCCCTGCAGGTATAGGGATGGATCTCCTCCCCCACTCGGTGATCTGGTCGCGAGCGCCGATATCTCACCAGTTATTGGAGTCCCTGCAGGCATGAAGGTTCCAAGGTGCCAGTCTATCCTTTGGGGCTTTCTGCGTGGCCCGCCCGATGTGCACGAAACGTGAGACCGCTGGGCGTTGCCGCCGCCAGAGAGCCGATCTCTGTCGGGAGTCGCCGGGGGGCTGCACCGGCTCGGGAGGCGGGAGGGACCAAGGTGGCCGCGCTCCCACTGCGCTTGGACCGAGCCAAGCTTCTTCCCCGCGGGGATCGTCCCTGGCTCCCAGCGTCTGGGGCTTTCCCACGTCTTGCCCCGGCAGCCTGGTCCGCCCTACCACATCTCCCCCAGCATCTCAGAGAAATACGCCCAGTTTAAACTTCCCAGCCGAGGTCCCGGCATTCACGCTCGCCAAGTCTGTCTCGAGCTGGTGGTGTTTATTAAGGAGGTTCGCTCCCTTGCTGCTCACCTGGTCGCCATCTTCCCCGGATCCTGAAAGCACTCTTTTGAAGAACATCTCGTCCTTCACCTATTTTGCTGCCATCCAAGCACAGGGAGAAAGAGTGCAGAAAAAGGAATTGGTGTTTTGTGTGGTTGAAGATGCATTCCACCTTGCACAGCTTTCACAGCTTTTCATGGCTTGCACTGACTTAGGCCTGCATTCGGGAATCTCTGTAAACACTAATCATGAAACAGAGATCTGTTCAAGAAGACTGATGTCTATATGGTTATGTGACTGTATTGGAAAATTTCTTAAATTTTAGATCCAACCTCCTCTGTCTTCCATTCATTCATTATTTTATTATTAACTGAAAGTATTTTTTCTTTTGCAGACTATAACTGTTTTCAGTGAATAATCTGCTTATTTCATTATAGGTCCCTAGTTCATTCTGGGCTAAGTCTTTTACTAGGATTACTAGTATTTTTAGCCTTGAAAAATCTCAGTCTAACTTCTAAAGACATATAATTGTATGAACTTATTCTTTGTATGAACTCATCAAAAAACAAAAAATTGAAAGTATTATGTACATTTTTGCCATTTGAGAAAGAGTGGTTAAATAACTTAACCAGGGTAAAGTCATGACTAGAATTTAAGATTACCTATCTTATCTGTACCTACAGAATTTGTCTTATTTTCTAAACTTATAAATTATAGTCCTGTTATATTAGGTTGGTTTAATATTCAGAATAAAAAGTACAGTGAAAATCGTGTATATTTTATATGAACATTTCTGAAGTGGAAGTCTTGATCCTTAATATTAGAACATAATTCATTTATAAATTTTATAAATATTCTGATTATGTCCTTAGCTTGATTTCATTCACCTCACCCCACTGCCTAACTCCCCCATATAGACACACAAATAATTTTCTGGTTTTAATATAACTACAACTGTACTGAATTGCAACTTTTTAGCTTTGTATCCACACCTGTTCTAGCACCTGATTTATAAAAATCTGTCAGTGTTATTTCAATCCCTTCTGGCACGGTGCAGAAAATGTTCAATGTTCAGAATACTTGTTTCAAAATAGATATGAATGAGATCTCTAAAATATAAGCCCTAAAATGAAATGAATTCTCCAAGTGGCTATACAACCATCTGAGCTTTGTGAAGTGTTTGTTAAAGTTAAAATATGTTAATTTGGAATAGACATAGTTGAATACTCATTAAATAACTTTCTTTTAATATTGATGTATATGTTTCACAAGTATAAAGTTTCTCCCCTGAATGCACACCATCAAAATTTTTGATGAGGTACAATACTACTTTTGAAAAGGGCTGAAGACTCATCAGCCTTTCTTATAATAGTATGTATATATAATTGTATCTAATGCAGCAGACTGATTTTATTCATTCAGACCCGTTATACATGATGATAAATCACAGTTTCAATCACACAATTAGCTGACATCTAACTAAAATAATTTCAAATGATGAGAAAACAAAGAAGACTTTAGTTTAAAGGAGTTATTCATGTGTTATTTAAAACATTAAAACATGTTATTTTATCATTCATCAAAGCCAAATGGAGCAGTTGATTATAATTTATCTAAGTACATAAGAATATATTTTATAGATATTTATCCACTGAAGCTAATGGTATGAAATCTAGCTACAAATACTCAGCATCTATTGCAGTAAAATAATGTATTTGCAAATAAACTGTGCAACTGTTTCTACTCTGTGTATTTAATCATAGATACTTTTAAGCCTATTTGCCTGCATTCTTATTTTTAAGGTGTGCAGGTTTTTACCTTTTTTCAGTGAATAGCTTTTTTATAAAGAACTTCCATGTCTCAGGTACCATGAGTGTAACAGGCAAGGAGTCTGCTCCTGTAGAACTTACATGTTAGTAAGTTTGCACTGTAAGGATTCAGCGAGAATGAAGCACTGAGGCTATCATGCCTAGTATGTTAGCTGTGAGGATGGTAATGGAAGGTACCCATACGTAGAATCCACACAAGCCGCGAGATTGGATGAGATCACCAAGACAAAGCGAGTACAGAAAAAGTTAAGGACGGCGCCCTGGTGCTTCCTAACATTCAGAATGGATCTGAAGATGAGTACTGAGAGCCCTTGCCAGTCCTCCTCACGTCCCAGGAATCCGGAACAAAGGGCTATACCCTGGACCAAACCCGGATTTTATTCATTTGTGAAGAAGGGAGTGGTTTGAGCATGAGTGAGTGGCGGGAAATATGTGAGTGCCGTGAGCTGGGCTACTTAGGAGGCCTGAAGTCCCCTCTGCCATATGCAGGGAGGATATCTAGAAAGAGTAATCTGCATAACACAATTGAGATAGCGTCTCACGTTTTGGGGTCGGTGCTTCAGCTCTGATGTGTAACCTTTCAAGGAGCATTGACTCACATATCCTGCCTCCTCCCAGCTCACTCAAGGGAGCAACGCGGGGGGTGGGGGTGGGGACGCGCCTGCCACCTCCAAAGATTACCATTAGCACCTGACTAGACCGATATGCATTGCTTAAAGCCAGTTGAAAGGATAAGGAAAAGTTCTAGCCAGCTCAGTTCATATCAATACGTGGGAAATAGGGTCAGGCTGAGCCAAAACAGGCAATTGCTCCGCTTTTACAGAGAGTCGCCTCGGTATGCTCCACAGGTGAGAATCATTAACAGAGACCGATCCACAGTAGCCCGAGTGATGCCACAGCGGGTACCAGGGCTGCATCGAATGCTGCGTAAAGCTTGAATTCCGTAGTATAGAGTTGAACTTCAGTCTCCAATACGGTACAGGTCATTCATCTCACTGAAAACAGCTATGGCACAGTAAGGAAAAAGCTTGAAGGAAGATAGTGAAAAAGACTGAAGGGAAAAGTAAATATTAATCAAATTATAAATGGCAAAGTAGGAGATGCTCAGCTTTAATAGTGAGCAGAGAACTGCAGTTAAACCAACAAGGAGATACTACTTTATACCCTTTGGATTGGCAACAATTAAAAAAATATACCTTGTATGAGTATTAAGAAAGCAGGAACTTTAATTAATACAGATGGGAATGTACATTAGTTCTAGGATCCATTTGGCAGTATTTAAGTAGGTGTGTGCCTATGATCTCACACCTATACCTAAAATACCTCTGGAGACATACAACAGAGAAACTTCCCAAAAGTACACAAGAAGTTGAACAAAAAACTCTTATTGCAAAGTTATTTGTGGTAACACTTTGGGGTAACTGGCATTGTATCGCTGCAGGACTGGGTAACGTAGATGTGGTAGGCGCATGCCATGAAATACTATGTAGCAGTCAGAAAGGGATGAATCATATCTACGAACAGCTACATGTATATGGCTCAAAATCATAATGTGGAGTAAAGAAGGAAAAATTAGATCGAGAGTTGTTGATTGACACAATTTGTGTAATTTTTAAAAATACCTACAGAAAGCATTTTTTTTCAAACCTATGATGCACATTATAAGGCATGCATTAAATTCATAGGCATAGATATGTTCTACCACATTCCCAAATGCAGAGGAACATGTCTCTGTGTCACTCACCTTCAAAACCAAACAGCTCTTTGTTAGTGTGACCCCTCCAGTGAGTTACAATTCTCCACTGCCTCAGCCCAGTCCCATGGGTTGTCCCTGATGGCTGTTTCAACCGCTTGTCATCCCATGTCTCCACATGTTTTGATTCCAGTTTTTATTTTTCTTTTGTGCTGGGTCTACACAGAGCAGAGTCACACTCATTATTACAGAACATGCTATCATTTTTTTTATCTGCAAGGCCCTTCTCTAAACAATATGTATCTGTAAAATTTCCAAACACAGAAAAATACAGAGACTAATACAACAAATGTGTATGAACCCAGTACCCATATTTAAGAAGTTTGAACATTTTTGCCATAATGTGTATAGGTTGTGAAAGAAAAATAAAAAGTTAAAATTCCCATTTTTAGTCTTTCCTTTACAAAGATGACCACTGCTAAAAGTAAGCCCAAATGCAGCAAACTTATGCAAATAATTTGGTAAAATCAAGATTTTTAAATAAAATTTTAAGAAAAAACAAGACCCTCAAATGCAAAGTGAGGCCATTCAGAGTAGACATGGGGAAGGGGCCTTAGCACTTTCCCTGTGGTAATCGATAGATCGTGTTCTCCTTCATCACGTAAATGAGATCACTTAATGTTCACAGGACTCTTGCGCTGCATAACCACCTTAGGGATGGGAAAACCAAACTGCCTGAAGTCTACGCTAATAGGAAGTAGAGCCAGGATTTGAGTCGGACAGTCTGGCTTCAGTCCTGCACACAATGCCTCTAAACCATCCTGACTTAGAGCACGCTAAAGGGTTTTTCTTTGTCTTCAGTATCTCTACTGTTTTTTTTTTAGAAACATAAAAGTACAAAAACATATTGACAAACAGACACCCATTATCATAGAAAATAGTACAATCACAACTAATCTATAGACAAGGTGATATGGTCTCAACAGTAGTTGTTGTTTTATCCATTGATATCTTCGAATTGTAGATGTATGGACCCATATACAGACATGCAAATTTGGTCAGACAGTTGATCCTCTCAACAACAGGAAAAAAAAAAAAAAAAAAGAAAAGAAAACACAAGAACCAAAAATCCAAAGACAAGAAAGAAAACAGGCATACATCAACAACAGCAGTATCTCTACTGTTAAAAAATACATACAATCTTCATTTTTTATTTTAAAAAGTTACCCTGGATCTTTGAGAACAGTTCTGCCTTCTTATTCCTCCATTCTGCTGCTTGAACCTCAAATTGTTTTCTTCTGAATAGTGCTTCAAGTCAGATTTTTACATTTTTGGTGTTTTCTTTATCAGGAAGTTTAAAGCTGAAGTATTTTTTCACTATAAAGATTTTTTTTATTGTAGTATACTAACCAAACATGCCCTCCAAGTGACTACTGAAGTTTTATGTCATCCTATAAAATAGTTAACTGTGAATACTCTATTTGTAGTTTCTAGAAATCTACCAGAATAATGGGATTCTCTTAACTGACTAATTACCCCAAATCTGATGCCTGTGTAATGCTATCCGGCAAGCAGCTGGTTTCCTATGAAGAGAAGCTAAGAGCTCTTTTTTGTTTTGTTCATTTAAAATCATTTGCTTCTTATTTAGTATCTGCAAAGAACACAGCCACATCATAGTAGAAAGTGCTGTTGTAAATTTTGGATTGTTTCCATGGGTTCCGCCTTACATCTGCAGGGTGTTTAAAGCCAGTGCTTCCTTTCTTTTTGCTGGCATTCAGGGCCTTTTGCCTCATAATCCAATGTCATGCTGAATGACAGAAAATTGAAGTTAAATTTATTTAACTACACAGAAGGACCGTACAGAACAATACACTTATTTAAGAACTCCTTGCCTCAGAAACTGAAGGAGCCATTTTGTGCAGGTGGCCTCATCTCTCTGCTGCTTATCCTGACTGTGTTCTTTTATTTATTAAGGACAGGAACTGGGCACTCTGCTTCTCTGAAAACAAAAGGACTCTCCTAGCCTACCAGCATCATAATAAACTCTTAGGATGCTTGTACCTCATTCAGAACAGCAAAGATATGTCTTGCGTGTGTGTTTTAAAAGATAAAATTTATGTTTCTTGACTACAGAAAATATAAACAAAAGTTTAAAAATCATAAAAATATATTAACCGACTCATAATTATGCAGGAAGGAGCTTTTTACATTGTGGATTGTTTGTAATCTTTTCCCTCAACTATGTAGTCTCCTCTCCACTTACATAAAATGGCTCTCAGTTGACAGTACTTCTATTTTGGTTTCTCTTTACTTCACCAGCCTTCAGAGGTTCTTACTTTAAAGTAAAACATTTATTTACTATCCCAATTTTTATTCTTATTTGCTCCAGCATATGCAGCAGCTAATCTTGGAGAAAGTAGCTTTTGTGCTCGCCAGGGACTATGAGTTAAAGGCTTCGCTATCTGCGTTAGGTTGAAATAGAAGGAAGAAAGGCAGATTTAGGTGCAGGTGCATAGGTAGAGAGAGTGATACTGAAGTATAGTAGCTTTTCTTTTCCTCTGGTTGGGTATTGATGGCACAATTTATTTTACTTCAAATCTAGTAAGTTCTAAAACTCTGATGCCCAAGCACAATCAAATGTGAGTCTCTGTAGCACTTTTCAGTGCTATAGAAATGGGCTTTGAATTAGCTACCACTTTCATCATGTACCATCAAGTACTTGAGAATTAATTGTATTAATTCATTTATCAAGTACCAATCCTTTGTGGGTTATTTTTCCTCTTAACTATAACTGCACTTAGAGTAATGAAATTTATCACATGGTCTCGGGTCCATGCTTCATCTAGAACCAACGGATGTGTAGTAAGAAGGCATAATTGTTCCCTTTGATGTCTGTCCCATAAAACTGGTCACGATGACACCACATTTGTCTCATGATCTTTTGTTAGTTATATTGATTTTTAAACTTCCAAAAATTAAAATCTGGACCACCCTTCAGGACTACATACTGTAGCCATTTACTACATGTTTTATGTAAAATAATACCTCTCATTTGTCTTAGGTGTATCTCTGTAGAAGTGCTGGGGTGTAACTAATTTGTACCCATGCTAACCACACTTACATGAACAAATCTCATCTTCCTGCAGCTTTTATATATCAACAGTCAGTGTGAGTGAGGACTTTGGGATCAGGCTGACCTGACTTTGAATCACAGGGTCACGTCTAACTAGCTGAGTGAGCTTTGATAAGTTCATTAATTACTCTGACTCTTAGAATCTTCACCTGTAAAAACAAAATGTGTACCTGGTCCGTGATAGCAGTGACTACAGATGGAAAAGGCCTCTGCTCAGTGCCCAAAGACTGTACATAAACTTCGACTTCCTTCCCTCATTCCTCAGATTACAAGTCAAAGAGCTTCCGGCTCTGCCTTTTTTGACTAGAACCTCTGCAAGCCCACTTGAACTTCGTGACAAAGCAGCACACTGCAGAGCACTCATGAGACTGCCTTTTTGAAATGTTATATTAAAATTTTTTCTGTGTATATGTTCTCTCACATAATAGTATCACTTGATACATTAAAAAAAAACTACTCTATAAATATTATCTATCAAATTTGGCCATAGTTGAATCTTGTTTTGAGGGATCATCCTCTCAAATGTGTCCCCTCTGCAGCTCAACATCTTGAGTCTTTTTTAGTGCTGGCTAATTCATTCGCTGACTTTTAGGCGCCATCAGGATCCCATTTTTGTCGCCTCTGGAAAATGCGGCTGTTAGCATGTGGCGGCGAGATGGGTAAAGTTACATCATGGGTGTGCGGTGTTGACCCAAGTGTGCAAAACTTCATTGCGGTAGGTGCTGTCAGTTCAGGAGCTCTATTGTACAACAGAGTGACTATAATTAATGACGTGTCTTAATAGTATTTAAGAATAAAGTTTAAGCGTTCACACCATAAAAAGTGATAAATATTGGGGTAAGGCACACATGAATTAGCTCCATCTAGGCATTCCACATTGTCATACATGATAAGTACATATAATTGTTGTCAATAAAAATAATTAAAAATAATATATGTGAAAGTACTGAGTAAACAAAGATTTATGCAAATGTATGGTGAATTCTTAATGAAACATGTCCAGAACGAATTTATTTTCTCATTTAAGAAAACAAAGAAAGCAGACTGAAGATTTATATAGTTTTATGTATTTGTATGGCTACATATAAGGTTTATTATTAAAATATATTATTAAACCACTAGAATGGAATGGATGCAACATACAAATTTTATGTGGGATTTTTGTTTGTTTGTTTGTTTGCTTGTTTGTTTGTTTTTGGTAGTAGGATCAAATTCAGGACCTTGCACTTGCCAGGCAGGCGCTGTGCTGCTGAACTGCTGAGCTATATCCCCAGCCTGAACCCGGTGTTTTGAATTACTTTTTTGTAGGAACCAGTTAGCACCTCAGTGTAAATTTGTTTTCCATCTTGTTATTCCTGAAAAGAGTATCAGCATGAGCATCAGTCATTAGTGCCTACAGTTGAAATCACGGTTCTTACACAGAGACTAGTGGCAGGACTTAGACTAGTGAAGCCATTTGTTCTTCCACTTTAGTTTCAGTTCTGCATCTACTCCTATTAGACAGGTTTTTGAATAACATTCTTCCAATAATGCTTCTATTTTCAAGTTTAAGACTACGGAAGCCAATTTTCTATAGCATTCTCTTGGCCTTGAAAGTCATTAAGGTGCCTTTTAAATGCAACCCAGAGTTAACAGTCTTGACAGTGAGTCTAGTACATGATTTGTCTATTTCATTTCAACCAGGAGGATGCAGCAGTGCCTCTTGGTTCTAGACCACAAGATTATCAAGCACTTCAGTGGTGAGCCACATGATCAGAAATTCGTATGTGTGTTGGCTACATAAATTTCCTTGGAAAAGTTTGTAGAGTTTAGCCTGTTAGTGATCTGCAAATTAGCTTGGTTGTAAGGAACAGAAAGAGGTGAGCAAATCAGGTCTATCAAGACTTATTAATTCTATGGGGTGTTAGGGTGGGGAGGAGTGAGTAGTCAATAGATGAGTAGCATGTGATCAAACGCAGTGGAATAAACAACTACATTATACTTCATAAGCTGGGGGGAAACTTTAAAAGAATAGGGCTTACTGTATAAAAATATCTGCACACTTAAATTGCACTGATAAAATGAATACATTGTCATTTCAGATTTACAATCTCAAGTAGAGGCCCTTACGTTAAAACTCCAGAAGACAGTGACTGAACTGGACAACTATAAAGAAATGCTCAAGTAAGATGGTGCATATTAATAACTTACAAGATTATACTGTCCTGTTGTTGTATCATAAAATGAAGAATTTAGAAGGCCCCCAGGGTATTCTCTACGCTCTTTTGGCAGTGAATCAGTTATGAGGGTAATAGTGTACCCCTGCTTTTCTTAGCTTCTCTGCTGACCTAGATTAAGTGCTGAAGAACCTGTAATATTTTAAAATACTTCAAAGCTTTCTTCCTTTAATAAGAAATTTACCAGCTGCTTCTCACCTTTTGGTTAACCTCAAGTATAGACACGTTCCTGGTGAAATGCAATGATTTAATATGAAATGTTCTGTGAATGTTTTCATATCTTTGCCACTGTCTACAAGGTATCTGTCCACAAGAAACAATATTGAAGTTGTTTCTTAAAATTATCAATTTTAGGTTTATTAAGCGAGTTGAATACCTTGGAAATGCTGATGGATCTATGCTTTATATAAGTGAGAAAGAAAATGTTGGTAAACAAATGATAAGAAAATGACCTTGTAAAATATCCAGAGCACCATTTCTCTTAAACATTAATTGTATTTCATAAATTAAAATATTGGTTTATAGTATGAACATAGTCTATCTGTAATTATAACACTAAAGTAGCATGCACTTATTCTTTAAAAGGTAAGTAAATTCTTGTGTTTGGTAATATATATAATCTGATAGCTCTAATTTTCAGTTCCTGTCTTTATGAGGATGAACTCTGTATTATAAATATTTAGAGCACTTAGTAACCAAATATTTGTGCTGACTGTGGGCTATTCCTAAGAACAATGTGTTTAGTAAGATACTGAACATAAAGAGAAACAAAGTCCAAAAATCACCTGTCAAATTAATATATACTTGGGTTATTTGTAGCAAAAGTTTTGATTTTTTAAAAACAAAGTGTTCATGCTTCGTAACACTAGTTAAAAGTATAGTCAGTACAAGAGTTCAGCTGTCTGTGTATGGCGGCCAGGTGATGGAATGAGTAGACAGGGAACCCTGGGAAGACATCCTCCCCCCAGCACATATGGCCTGAGCCCAGGAAGTTTCTGGAGATAAGAAAAGTTGAAAAAGAAACAGAAGTAATAAAAATAGATGTTCCCTTTCCTCTAATATCAGGGAAAGCTTTGGCCGTAGTGACGTCTCCTGGGGAAAGCAGCCACATCAATCTACAGCTCCTGTGTGGCATTTGTGGGCCCAGCCCCTGAATAAAGAGATGGTGCCAGCGGTGGACTGAGCTAAGAGGAGGCCGTGCCAAGACTTAGCGAGGAGAGGGGAGTCTTAGGAAGTAAGCGAGAAGCTCGATATAGAAATAAAAGGGAATAAAGCACATTGGTCATGATATGAATTGATTTTTCCATAGTTAACATGCATAGAACCCTTTGCATGTAAAAGGAGCCACTCATTTAATATTAGCACTTGCTTTGTGGTGTGTGTATTATGTTTTAACTCAATTTGTGATGTAACTGCTGAGAAATGGTAAGACTCAAGGTTTTCTGGAGTTGAGAGAGAGCTCCAAACCACCTCACGAAAATCTGTCTCATTATTTGTTAGGGAATTACTGTACATTTGCAGAAATGCTTACACCTTTGATCAGTTTATAAAATTGGTGCCTCTTACCCGTAGGAAGACCATTTTAAGATTAAACAGTAGACCACCTGTTCTCAGAAAATGTGAGCTATGAAAGAGCATCTTACAGTATTCCTCAGCCCTAGTGACCTGTTTCTGTGCTAGCTCCAGCCCCTCTCTGGCTTTTCCATCTATACCCCATCTTCTCCTTCATTGCTAGGACTAAGTCAGGGAACGTGGGCATCTGAAGTGAGAATCTTGAAATATTCTTAAGTCAGAGGTTCCCCAGTAGTGTATAATTACCATTTTTCAATGTGTTAGAGCCAAATTTATGGCTTGACCAATTTTTAATGACTAAATTTGAGGTCAAAATAATTTAATCAAAAAAGTTGACACTCAATTTGTTACTAAATTGGAGTTTTACTATATCCACAACCGTTCTTGGAGTTCTAGAAATAGAGGACATGTTTTGTTTTGTTTTGTTCTTTTTTGGGGAGTACTTGGAATTGAACTCAGGACATCATGCTTGCCAGGCGGGTGCTCTGCAGTTGAGCTGTATCCCTGGCCCCCAAGTTCTAGAAATTAGAAAATGCCATAAAATCAAATTTCTTTACACTTTTAGACCTCACCTTTTACAGAGGCTGGAAATAAGAGTTGGAGTTTTTACCTGTTCAGTTTAAGATAATTTTTTGTTAAAATATTTTTGACACTTGAATATGAATTTTGTGGATTTTGCTGTAGGGAAAAGAGATAGTTTATAAATGGATGGATCTGAGGGATTTAGGGATCCTAAGGATTTTAAGGAAACATTTTCTATAGTTTATAAAAACACTGCTATGTATTTGAGAGTAGGTGTTCATCAGTTAGGATGCTTTGCACCTCAAGTAACAGAGACAGGGCGATGTGTGCAAGTAACAGAGGTCGGGTCCTGTCGGGTTCAGCTGATCCAGAGGCTCCGCAGTTCTCACCAAGGATGCTCGTGTTCTATCTCCACCCATGGCCTTCAGCACTGGCGAGGTCCCCTGCAATCAGGAAACGCATGCAGTTCCAAATGAAGTCTGATGTGTTCCTGGAAATGTGGGAGAAAATTCACACAGGCCACCACACGGCACTCTCCTTCTGTCTTTTTGGCTAAAAACCTTTACATTTTCTTTTCTAAGTGAGTCACTGGTAAAGGGAACACTACTACCTAAATTAGCTTAGTCCTGGTAGGATTTACCCTGAGTGCATGATGACCGGGACTCGTGGCTAGGACTAGGGCTGTGGTGAGGGTCTGGATGGCAACCAGGAGTGTTTGCTGAGTTAACAATGCTCTGAAAAGTCAGTGATGAAATTTTCCATGAATTTTATTTTAAACGTTGTAATATCTATCATAATCTCTCATATTAATTCGGTAGAGATTTTTTTTCAAATAAGGAAAAAAGGAAGACTATGAAGTATAGTTCTTTTGCTTTTAAGTGTCTGCATAGATATGAAATATACTTTTATTACTTGCATACATATGAGATCTCTGTGAGTACAGTATATCAGGAAAAAAACAGATAAAATTAATAAGAATGACTGCTATCGATGGTGAGAAAGTTTTAGAAATTTCTGAAAGATAGTGCATAAACAGGAGAGTCAAAGGAACAACTTCCTGGAGGAATAAGCCAGAGGAAAGCCAGTTGTGTAAATATGAAAAGGCAGAATTTCTCAGAACTGATTAAAATGAAGGCAGGAAATGGACCCAGTAGATCACGGGAAGAGTGGTTCTTAGACTCCACCTCTGGAGCCCCACAGACCCACCCCCAGGATCACATTTCACTTCTGCAGATATTCTGAGTTCACATTTGGCCCCAAGCCATCACATTTTTAATGACTCCCCGTGATTCTGATGTCAGTGGTCCAGTGAAGCAGCTCCGAGGAAGCACATCTGAAACATTTAAGCCAGCTGGCCCATCAGCAAACCCCTTCAGTTAGCCAGCCCTGGCTTCTATTACCTCTCAGACCCAAGCAGTAAATGTAGGGGCTGGAGGTGAACAAACCTGGTAGCTGTTGAACTCCAGGAGATGCTCGGCTTCCCTTAGCCCAAGACAAACCTCGATGCCTTCAGCAGGTAGCATGGCCTGCCCCTTCACTACAATTTGCAAAACCAGCCCAGGACAAAAGAAAGGGGAAAGCAGACAGGCAGTAATTCTGAAAATTGAGATTGAATGTACAACAAAAAATTATTAGATATATAAGGAAAAATTCTTCCCCCCAAAAGTGGCTTAGAATTTACACAGAAAAACTTTTTCTATTGGTATATGTTTCCAGCACATAATAATTACATTTGTTTGAGCATTTCCAATCGCCTTTAAATATTAACACCTTAGGAAATTGGCAACCAGAAAAAAAGACACTAAAATACCAGTAATTGTTATCCTCCAGATTATGCCAAGGATTGTAACTATTCAAAGAAAAATGGGCTACTATGAAAAAAAGTTACCAGGAATTTGAGTGATAAAAGTATGGTCAGAAAAGGATCCCTTTCATATTAAAATTGTCTATGAATGTATATGCACATATACATGGGTTACACATTATTCAATACATTGAATAAATGTTTGGTATGATCTTCCTGCCAGTTACTGGTAGGAATGAGAATGTGATGTTTTGTATATATTCTTATGTATGGCTTAGTTTACACTGTGGATGTGTTCATTACCCTGTGCGTAATAAAAAGAACAAAATTCACTCAAGATGACTGGAAATTTATCAGTTTCTAATGAGTGAGTATCCCTCTCCTTCATCTGCAGGGAACATGGTCCAAGACCCAGTGAATGCCTGAAACCACAGAGAGTACCAGCCCTCTCTATTTTTTCCTATACATACATACCTGTGAATGCCTGAAATCTGACACGGTTTCATTTATAAATTAGGCGTGGTAAGAGATTAATAACAACTATAAAATAGAACAACTATTAACAATGTAATAAAACTTGTGTGAATATAATCTTTCTCAAAATATCTAATTGTGCTATCTTCGTCCTCCTTGTGAGATAAGATAGAATGAGATGAATGACACAGGGGTGTGACATAACTTTGGACTACTACGTAAGGGTTACTTACACTTAGGTGTTACCTCAACAGTCACTCGGACAATCAGAGGGTCCCACAGCACTAAATGTGGGAGGTAGAGGTTTATATAGTAGGTGTGAAGATGGAGGGAGAGACTGCAAGGACCTGATTGGAGATGGAGGAAGAAGCCACAAGCCAAGGAATGCAGAGGATCTCTAGAAGCTAGAAAAGAAGAGGAGATAAGACCTGCAGGAGATGCAGCCTAATGACACCTTGGCTTTAGGACTTAGGACCTCCAGAACTGTAAAGTAATAAATTTGTGTTCCTTTAAACACTAAGTTTGTGATAGTAGCAAAAAGAAAGAAATTAACCCATAGTGTTTCCACAAGGTTTGGGTTTATTCAGAGAGTAGTGGGAAGCTGTGAGAGGATTTTTTTTTTAAATTTTATTTTAAAGACAAAAGAATGGAGACATATGAACCAGAATAAGCCATAAACAATACAGAAAATACAAAATTATACAGAATATAGTAGGGAATTACCACTGGATGTTGTATTACATAATGTTATCTTCATATTAGTTAACACAAAAACATTAAAGAAAATACCAAATTATAGAGAAGATAGTAAGGAATTTGCACTGGGTGCTGTATAATATAAAGTTATCTTCACTTCTGCTAATACAAAAACAATTGAGGAAATACAGAATTATAGAGAACACAGAAGGGAATTAGCTCTGGATGCTGTCCTACATAATGTTACCTTCACCTTTGTTACTCAGTTACACAGATGATGGCCCATTTGATCATTCAGTTTTTCTCCTCCCTCATCTCCGTTGCCCTACCACTCAATCAGTCATCTTCCCTGTGATAATAAC
>PVLD010025030.1:0-24417 GCA_004027595.1 Dinomys branickii | reverse complement strand
TTTAAAACCAGCTTTGACTGGATTAAGGTAATTCATTTGCACTCTGTTTGCCTCCTTTTTAGGAGGGACACAGAATAATCCTGAACCTCTAAAACTAATCATCAATATGCTAAAAGAGGAGAAAAGGGAAATAATAAAAAACACTTTATTTCCCCAAGGAAAAGCAAATAAATACGAATAAAGATCAGAAATAAAAACAACAAAATAAAGACTTAACAAAACTTTTCAATAATTATATTAAATGTTAATGGATTATTATTCTAATAATAAGACCAAAATTCCTTCTGGGTGTAAAATCAAAATCTTCATTCTGGTTATGAAAGGTTCAACAGTAAGATAAAACAGTCCTAAATTTGCAGGCACCTATGATTTATAATTGATAAAAATAAAAATTATAGTTTCAAAATATAATTAAGGAAATTTGACAGAACTAAGGAATTAAATAAATCCAAAATCATTAGTAGAGAATTTTAATACTTCTTTTAACAGCTAATAGCACAAACTAACAAAAATTCAGTAAGGATATAGAAGATTTGAACAACACAGTTGACCTAATTGATACGTAGAACATTACACCTGACAACTACAAAATAAACATTGTTTTCAGAAGCCCAAGAACACTTTTAAAAGTGGATCCTATGGCTGGGCATGGTGGCACATGTATAATCCCAGCACTCTGTGAGGCTGAGGGAAAAGAATTGTAAGTTTGAGCTCAGCCTGTTCAACTGAGTGACTGAGTGACATCCTATCTCCAAATAATAAAATAAAATATGGAAGGGATTGGGGATGTAGCTCAGTGTGAAGGCCCTTCAATCCCTAGTACTGGTTGGGACAGAGTGATGGATCATATGATAGATCATAAAAAAGTCTCAACCAATTTTCAATGATACAGAGTATGTTCTCTGATTGTAATGGAATCAAATAAAAAATGAACAACAGGAAAATTACTAGAAACTCCCCCAAATATTTTGAAATTAAGAAATAAATTTTAAAATAACCTGTAGGTCTGAAAAAAAAGTTGTAATGAAATCAGAGAACATTGTAACTAAATAATGATGAAAATATGACATATTAAAATGTTTAGGTGCAGATAAAGCAAGTGTTAAGAGGAAAAGCATAGCTTTAAATGTGTGTGTTTGAGAAGAAGAAAGATTGAAATCTACATGGCCTAAGATTCAAATCTACATGGCCTTAAGAAGCTGTATGGAAAACATCAAGGTAAATCCAAAGAACTTTAAAAGGAAAGCAATAACTAAAGATAGGGCGGTTTTTAAAATAGAAAACAAATATGGAATAAGAAAAATCTGTAAGTTCTAAAAACGTTCTCAAATGCCTCCTTTTACTTCTTAGTAAAAGTTTATTTTAATTTTTGTTTTCAATGCATATACAGTTTATTTGCTTGCTTTATTACATTGGTTTGACTTCTGGTCCATTGGAATACAAATGTTGAGAAAGAATGTTCTTGACATTTTTGTGATCTTAGGAGAAAAGTTTACAGTTTCTCATCATTAAGAATGATGTTATCAGTAGGTGCTTCTGTAGATGTTCTTTATCATGTTGAGTAAGTTCCTCTATGTTCCCACTCTGCTGAGAGTTTTTATCAGAGTATGAGTGCTGTATTTTGTCAAATGAATTTTCTGTATCAAGTGATATGTTTTTTCTACTTTAACTCATTGAAGTGGGGTATTATAGTGATTGATTTTTCAAACATTGAACAAGCCATGCACATCTGGAATCAATCTCATTTGATCATGGTGTGTAATTCTTTTTATACTCTATCAAATTTAATTAATATAATTTTGTTGAGAATTTTTGCATCTATGTTCATAAGAGATATTAGTCTGTAGCTACCTTTCTCATAATAGCTTTATCTGGTTTTGGTATTAGGGTAATATTGGTTACATGGGACAAGTTCTTTTATGCCTTGGCCGTGCTAATGAGTAATACAGCTGAGCCCTGGAGGGTGGCAGATAGAGGGACTAGGAAAATCTGGTAGAAATGGAGCAGAAAGTCAGGTAAAGGCACTGAAACTAAGGCTTATGGGGAGCAGCTATAGTTGTTTGCTCCCTTTTCAGGAAAAAAAAAAGCTAGTCAAGAAGGTTATATGCACATATATGGTATTAAATTAACAATGGAAGACAGTATACTGGCCAAAAAACCAACTTAGACAGAGGTGATGTAAGGTTTGACAAACAGATGTCTAGATTTCTTCTGCTAAACTAAGTTTTCTCATTCTATAACTCTTCTCGCACTTAGGTGCTGAGGACGAAGGCAATGAGCATGTGAGACACTGCCACAATTACTAAAAGAGTCAGCATTTTATGCACAGGAAAGAGGTAAAAACACTACAGTAAAATCCTATTAATTTAAGGTTTTGTAATTCTAAGGCACTTTCTATTCAAGGTCGACAAAGCAAATCTTTGCAATATGTAGACAGAGAGTGCTAATAAACTCAATGGTGTAAGCAAAATTGTGTTGGAGGTAGAAATGAAGGCAGGAATGATTTGGACTTACTTGAAAAGAACAAGCACTTCAAGCTTGCTAATAATTATGTTAAAGTCTCATTAGGTTGGACTTTACCAATTTGGCATTTGTGCTAAAATTCAGTGCTGGTGCAAATTTTATCTTGGCTAAACACAACTCTCTTCAAAAAATAAAAAGATGTTCTAAAGATTCCTCTGATTTCACAGACTACCATTAAGTACAAATTAATTATATTTTTATAGAATATTCTCATGTTACAGAATATCCTATAAAATATAATTATAGTTTATCATTAATAATAATCAAAAGAAAAACACTTTTTAATAAACTAATTTTAAGACATATCTTAATTTTGGAAATAATAAAATAGAAAACTGCCCATTTAATGTAAAGAAATCAATAGCCAACTACATTTTGCTGTGCTTCAGACCGTTATAATCCAACTGCTTGACTGATCAATACACATCTAGTATTCAGTCCAGTATTCCATCAGTCATCTCACCCAAATCTAGTTCCATTTCTCTCAGCCATTTCTATTCCCAATATCAAACTTTGTTCAAACAAAAATCTCAACTCCTTTCCTCTCACTCTATATCCAATCACCTACACCTTTCCATTTTGCCTCAAGCATATGTTTGACCCCATCCACTCCATCTACCCCCTGCGCTGCTCACCACTGGCCTCCATCCTGGAAGACTGAAAGGAGCTTTTCCTACCATCTGGAGTTCCCTTCCCAACCTCATGTTGAAATTTACTTGCTATTGTGAACAACATTCAGAAGTGGAAGTTTAAGATCTCAGGGGAGATTACATGTCAATATCTCAGGAATGGATTAGTTTTTACAGGAATGCACTGTTATAAAAGCAAATCTGGCCCTCGGCTGTTTCTGACTCTTGCTCATGATTTTTTTTTTTTTGCCTTTCTGCAAAGTCATTACACAGCACAAAGCCAGATGTTGGTGTCACACTCTTGAACTTTTTAACCTCCAGAACTATGAGAAGTAAATTTATCTTCTTTATAAAGTATCCAGTTTCAGGTATTCTGTCACAGCAACACAAAATGAACCAAGACACTCCCTCCCTCACTAATCAATGTTTTCTCACTGCAGCTGGAGCAGTCTTTTCAAAACTATGCAGTCTCCAGATCTTTTCAATAGATACCCAAGGTCCTTCAAATAAGGCATCAAATTCTTAATGTAGCACCTGAGGCCCCTTGTGATAGAACTGGTGCTTTTTGGTAAGGACTTAGTCTTCTAGCATCACTGCTGTCTCCTGCCTCCTTGTGGGAAAAACTCTGGCTATCCTGGATTCTTTTAGTTTCTCAAGTATTTACAGAGTGCTCTGCTCACTGCTGAGTTTCCTCTTCTCTCCTTTGTTTAATTTATATACACACCCTAAGTCCTCTGCTGAAAGGATCCCCAGATTATCTAGGTTCCTCTGCTCTCTGACCTCACCACACAGTGGTCCTCAGTTTCTCAGCATGTGTCATGCTTGTGATCATTTGTTCAAACTCATCTTTCCTGGCAGAGCACAAGCCATGTGTCTGCACTGTGCTGCATGTCTGGCACATAATAAGCTCTCCTGGAAGTGCTAGTGCACACATTAAAGAATGAATGTTAGGAAAGAATAAACACTCACATGTGTGCAACATAAAAGCCTAGATTCTATAATCACATTGCTGGGTTCATATTCTAACCTCCCATTTATTAGCAAGGTGCCATTAGCAAGACATCGTTAAATGGCTTAGTCTCTTGTGTTCAGTTTTTCCCTTTGTAAATGGCTCTGACAAAGCTACCTACTTTGTGGAGCAGTTATGAAGAATAAATAAATTCATGCAGGTAAAGCATCTGGGATGTTAAAGTAAGCATCCAACAACAACTACTTAATATTCTTGCATGTGTCTGTCCTAAGAATCCTGTATGGAACTAAAGTTAGTGAAGGGTAAAATATGGTAAACTTTCCCAGAATGTGAGGCTGCTGTAAGGAAAAGAGTACAGTCCTCAGATGGAACTACCAAAAGTTATCATTAAAAAGTATATATTCAGCCCCCAAGTGAAGTTGTCCTTCCTTTAGTAATGAATTGGATATAAACTGCTGTTAATGCTATTTTGGAAACCAAGCCAAGGATCCAAGGTAGCAGGATGTGTCTCCAGGCCCTGACTCCCAGATTAAACGAGATAATACACACTAATAGCACTTAGGACATCATGCAGTATAACAAAGATCTGAAGAAAATGGGTGTGGTATGATTGCTGTTATCATTAGTGAAACATTTCTATTACTCAATCAATGGTATCGCAATTTGACTGTCTGAAGCAACACAACTGCTATAGTCACGAGGACTTATTTGAAGGCCAGAGGAGTAAAAGAACAAGAAAGGTGGACACTGGTGATGTTTGTCCAGCACAATAAAAGGATGCTCATGGGAGGCGAGAGAAGAAAACTTCCCAGTACAGTTTCTCCTGTGACCCTACAAACCACTCAGTCTTAACCATCACTGTGCCTTATGGTGCTGAGTTAGTGGAAGATAATTCCTGTACCACAGTCCAGGCAGGAAACCAATCAAACGAATAGAAATACTGTTGCATTTTGTAACGAAGGACTGCTTTAGACAACAGGGTTAGGAAAGGCTTTTCTGATACTGTAAATGGAGCTTGGAGTTATCTAGATAAGATGAGAAAAAACTGTCAGGCAAAAGGTAGAGAAGAGCTTAATGTGTTTGAGTGTCTGAAAAGCCAAGACAGATTGAAATGGACTCCAGAGAACAGCAAACTTCACCTGGGGAAGTAGGCAGGGACCAGATTGCAGAGGCTCTTACCAGCCCCTTGAAGTAGTTTGGATTTCTTTTCAGTATAAAATGTAAGAATAAGAGCCGGGTGTGGTAGTGTATGCATGTAATCTCAGCACTCAGGCTCACCCTGAGTTTGAGGCTCCTTTAGGTACAAAGTGAGTTCAAAGCCAGTCAGTAAGAAATGGAGGGACGATCTAAGTGTAGAGATCACTTGGACAAGGGTGGCAGCAATGAACAGACGGGACTAGATTTGTGATGTGCTTAGGAGGTAGGATTAATAAAGCTTAGTGATAGATTGGATGCAGAGAAATATAAGGCAGCAGTCCCCAGACTCCAACTTGAGAGGTTTGTCATTCACTAAAAATGAGAAAGGATCTAGGAGGAATAGACTAGATATGGGTCAGGACTGTAGCCCACTGCTAGAGCACTTGCCTAGTGTGTGCAAGGCTGTAGGTTCAATTCCCAGTATGCCCCATGTACTTCCCGCATGCACTAACACACATACATAGATATGGCTCCATATAGAAATGTAAAGATAATGTAGTGTTTGGTTTGGATATGTTAAACTTGAGAAGCATGTGAGAGCTCTTAAAAGAAAGATCCAATTTAGATATACAGCAATGAAGCTTATTAGAGGGTTCCAGACCTCCCCAGACATGTGGAGGTCACTTGTATATAAAAAGCACTTCAAGCCCTCAGAATTAGAGGGGTCACCTGGGCAGAGACTGTGGAAAAGAAACAAAGACAGCCACCGTATCTTGTGAGGTACATTCTCAGCATCACCTTCCTACACGCTGTCTGTTCTGGACGGTTTCTCCTCTGGGACAACCTGACAGCCATCTCTCCACCCAGAGTGACTCCAGTAAGGAGCTACCCACACAAACAGCAAGACCAGTTCTTCTGCAACGGTTCTATTTTCAAACATAGCAGAGATTATTATCCTCATTGTACAGAGGAAAAAGCAAGATTGTGAAAGTTTAAGAGGTTTGCTTGAAAGGGTAGAATCAGTGAGTGACACAACTGAGACAGAAGTCAGGGCCCATAATTACAGGGAGTGTTCTTTTCTCTTTTCAGGAATAGATACTTTCTGTCCTCATAAACTTTTTGTAAAATAATGTGGAATTTGTGATCATTGTGGAAAGACCATAGAACAAAGAGAGTACTTGGACAACATTAAATTATAAACCCATGACAAGAAGAGATCGTTGTGAACTTAGGATGCTAATCAAGGGTGCGTGGGTGTATGCTCTAAGAAGAATAAGCAGTTAGAGTAGGTGAGTGGGGGGGAGTCTCAGATTTAAAGACATAATGAACCAAGGCGCAGGGCACACGAGGGACAGAGTGAGGAGACCGGCCTTACCAGACAGGAGCTGATGTCTCACAGGCTTCATCCCACACAGCGGTTCTAAGAGATTAGCAGTGCCCTGGTGCAGGAGGATTAGCAGGATATGATAAAGGCAGGATGGAGCCACCACACCTGTCCTTGTCCAAGTGATCTGGTGGTGACCGGGGGCAACATTTGGATAGCTAGGGTAGGGTCAGATTATGCCTTCCTGGAAAGCCAGACGCATAACATTGAATCTAATTTAGTAGTCTGCAAAGGACCTTTACAGATTATTGAAAGGGGAAGAAATATTTTTAAAAACCTTCAGGAATATTGATATGTTACATAAAATAAAGAACAGAAGAAATGGAATCGCCAAGGAAAACTGGCTTGATATAAATCAGAGGGCTTTGAAACTTTCCTTAGCAGGGAAACTTTTCTACAAATGAAATCTTATGGGAAGTCCCAACAGCCTAAACCAGGACAGGGGGGACCTCAGTCTTCCTATGAAGGTTTATTGGATAGTTTTCAATATATAGTATTATTATAACAGAGTCAATAAAAACATACAAAAGGTTGATTAAATAAATACAGAAGTTTTAACCCTGGGCTTATGAAAGAGTGTTGTACCTCGTATTAGGTTTAGAATCCAAGCTCCCAACTTACTTCTGAGTTTTATTTTGGTTGAACGATAGCAAGAAAATCCTTATTCTCTCAAATCATACTTACACGGGGTAATTTTTGTCTTGCATTTTACAGTCTGCCAGCAATCATCGGGTACTGTTCAATTAAATTAAACCTGAAGATACTATTGTAGATTTTTTTCATCACAAAATCATAAACAGCAAGAAACTGCCACAGCAAATTTTAAAACTGCGTGGTTATCGGCACTGTGGGATTAGCATGGCTAGCCACAGTACAGGGCATCTGCAAGCGTGCAGTTTTTGTAACATACAGCACACTGTATGTAGCACCAGGCATGCTGGTGCCTGGCGGACACTCTGGAGTCTGGCAGGACACTTACGTAATCAAAGCACCCGCGCGGTAGCAGTTGCATTTGCAGTTTTATGTGAGCAGGTGTGCAGAAGTGAGAAAAGCGCAATCTACAGTTCCAACTTTCCCAATATAGAAGAAAGTAGGCTTTGCATTGGTGTTTGGGTCCGCACCATAACAATTTTTTAAAACCTGGATTGTCTCTAAGAAAAGCTATGGGGGAGTGAGAGCAAGGTCTATGATTTTTTTCCAGCTAGTAGAAGAATCTCCATTGTTCTCTGTTATTTATTTACTGATAGGCTTGGATTAACACAGATCATTTATAAGCCACATGAGCAAGTTCCATCCTGTAATACAAAGGTAGTCTGTATTACATACCTAACAGCTGAAGGAACTTTGTATTTAATAGAGGATTTTTAAAGTACTAATAATTCTCCTTAAATTGAAGAAAAGTTTTCTGGATGATTTGTATTTAAGATATCTTAGTACTTAGGAGCAAAAAGACTGTGGGGAATATGATGTTATTTACTCTTAAACAAATTTGGATGTGTTTTGATATTGCCAGAGGTTTTTCTTTACAGCTTGGGTAGGAAAGGAGTCTTTATTTTTATTTATTTATTTATTTATTTATTTATTTATTTATTTTTGTGGTACCGGGGATCGAACTCAGGACCTTGCACTTGCCAGGCAAGCGCTTATTCAACTGAGCTACATCCCCAGCCCCAAACTTTCATTAAAGATACTTCATATGATCCCTCTCTCTTTTTTTTTTTTTTTCCGGTACCAGGGATCGAACTCAGGACCTTGCACTTGCCAGGCAAGCGCTTATGCCACTGAGCTATACCCCCAGCCCTGGGAAAGGAGTCTTTAGAAGTACAGAAAACCATTTACACTTACTGTGGTCACCAATTAAATTCTACATTTAAAGTTACAAAGTGAAATG
The DNA here is from genome assembly GCA_004027595.1 of Dinomys branickii. Taxonomy (NCBI): domain Eukaryota; kingdom Metazoa; phylum Chordata; class Mammalia; order Rodentia; family Dinomyidae; genus Dinomys; species Dinomys branickii. The sequence goes on along the minus strand of PVLD010025030.1, from coordinate 15,883 downwards.
CCTAATTGTTCTTGAGACTGAATCTCTAATCTTCTAGGCAAATTAAGAATGATTCTCTTTTCTTTGATTAGCAGTTGGTGAGCTATGTCAAAGAAACTAAATACAGAAATCAGTACTATTTACAAACTTGGATAATGAAATCTCATGAAACATTTTAAACTGCATTTATAACAGTCAATTTTTATTTTAAATATTTCAAGTGCCTTCAGAGCAAGCATCACCTAATGAGCAAAACCTCCCCTCAAATACTTAAATAACCTTTATAAATCGAACATGTTAAATGTATCAATTTGGCAAATTAATCTTCTTCGACATTCCAATTCCCCAGAAAAAAATTAATATTGAAAGAAATTGGAAAGAGAAGGGAACACGAGAGTGGCACAATGATAAATGCCCTGAAAATGTTCATAAAAAGTTGATTCAAGGAGTTCTGCTACTTTGGCTCTCTGAAATCTGAGTCACAAACCCCATCCTGGACTTACAGTCAGTCGAATCTGGGAAAAGACTTCTGATTCCTGATGTTGTCTGTGTCTTCCCAGACTCCCTACTCCTCCTTCTTCACCCCAGTTATTACACCCTTTCCCTACTTGTCAGCTGCTGGTGAGAGGGCAGAGAAGAGCTGGGATGCAGATCTGACAGAAATCACATAGAACTAACAGAACCTCCCTTGTAAATAATTCCCATGGAGCAAACATGTAGAGTATAGAGAACCGAGGCCTAGGAAAGATAACCATAGGGAGGAAACTGTAAGAACAGCATAAAAAAAAAGAAATGATAGCATTCTATAACTATGCCTAGGACAATTGGGAAAATTCATAATATTTACCTTTTCCTCCTAGAAATCATGGTTCTAGCTTTTACCTGCCACCATAGTGCTTGCACACGAGTGTGTGTATGTGTGTGTGTGTGTGTGTAAATCAAATGGTTTAGAGTAGAAATCTGCTGCTGAATATACTTTTGAATTCTGACTAGAATGTGGTGAGAGTTTAACTAAAACTATTTACAGGTTTATTGCAGGATTCTGGTAGAAACTTTTAAAATAGGTCACTGTCTTGAACAACACACTGGTGGTTAGCTAGCTGGCTAGCTAGACAAATATAGATAGCAGTATATGTTTGGCACTGTGTAAGGACCAGTGAAAGTTGTGGGGAAAATTCAGGGCTGTTTCGAGGAGATGAGATGAATCCATGCATAGCAATAGGAACAATATAAGACTGTGTGCAATTAAATGCTAGGCAGAGAGTAACACTGTGGGCGGAGGAGGAGATGAGAGAAGAAAGGTGGTAAGAGGCAGCTGACGAACTCAGACTGGGATTTATAGAATACACAGAATCTTATACAGTAGGTGGGACACAGATCCTAACCCATACACAAAAGCTTTTGAGTGTCTTGAAGGAAAAGCCCACTAGGGAAACTGATGGGGTAAGCTGACTATATTTTTGCATAAAAATATTAGAACACATGGTTTGACACATGGTCTAACAACAGGAAAGAATGTTTTAATTGGAGTCATCCCAGAAAATCTAGAGCATATGGCTCTTTTATTTACAGGCCAAGAAAATCCTAATTATGAGAAGCTGAACTGACCAACCCTAGCAGACAAGCCACAGCCCTTGCCATCCCAGAAGCTGCTAAGCTATTTCCCCACAGTCATCAGCTTTATGTTCTTTGTTAGGGTTTCTCTTAATATTTTCAGAGAAAAAGTCAGTGTCTGAACAACAAAAGATAAGCTGGAGAAATTCTGTTCTATTCTTAAATTATATTCTTTAATACTTTCTCAGTTGCCCCATGTAATTCTTGCATGATGCAGGTATAAATAATGAATGCCAAAATGTTTCTTCTACCTGAGGTAATAAAATAAAATTCAATTTAAAGTGTCCTTCTCTTAAAGGAAAAGGGAACATAGATAGCCTGTGAATTTCCCAGGCTTGTTACCAGAGTTCTTTATATTGAAAAACATGTTTTACACTACCAAGATTGTTATATGTAATTTTGCCCCTTTACTTTCCTGATGTCTCACTGTTTTTCTCATTAGCAGCTTCCTGTCTGAAATAAAATACTTGCCAGAAGTTTCCTGATCCAGTTTTGCAATTTAAAAATGTTAGCAATTATTGGGAAAGAAACAGTTTTAAGGGTTTTAACTCAAGTCTTGGCAGATTAGAACATCTTCTCTTCCATCTTTATGCTCATCCCCAGAGCAGAGACCACTTGCCAGCTCATTCACAATATTATCCAGGAAGCGCACGCTCTTTCTTTTTATGCTGAGTGAGTAGGTTGACCAAATTGATGTAACCGTTGCTAGTGGACAACAAAGTAACCCATTTGAACAACTCATTTTCTTCTTAAACAGAATCTTAAAAGAATCTTAAAGTACATGTGTCTTTGATTACAGAAAAAAGATATTTTTAATTTGAATTTTTTAGGAACTAGATTTATCTCTTTTGGTAATCTTCAATTATTATTTGAGGCCTCAAGAAAACTTGGATAACTTTATAAAGGCTGAACCTGATTTTCACAGTTACTAAAAACAGTAAATACCCAAACACATAGTGATAGAAAGGAAATGTTTTACAACCATTAAGCTCAAAAAATTATATTCAACCTTAAGAAGAAAGGACACTTGAGCACATCCTACAACATGGATAAAGTCTGAAGATATGCTAGGCACAAAAAGCCACACGCAACTCTGACAAATACCAATATGATTACACTAAATGAGATACCGACAGGAGTCACGGTCACAGGGCCAGAAAGTGGAACAGTGATTGCCAGGAACTGGAAGAAGAGGGGAATGGAGACCTGTTTCATAGTGCTGAGTATCAAGATGCAAGATGTTTTGGAAATAGTGGTAACAGTTGTACAATAATGTGAAAGTACTTAATGTCTATACACTGTATGAACTATATATTTAAAATGATGAAGTGGTAAAATTTTATGTTATGCATATTTTATCACAATTTTTGAAATAAAAATGTAATTATGGAGAAACTTCTACATATTAATGTTTCTGGTTATCCACATGGATAAAATGTTTCTGTCTCAGCGCTGGTCTGATGCTGATGGACAAAATGTTCATAGCCTCTGGAGAACTGAGTGCTCAGTAAGTGCACATGGTAGCAGCAGGGTGACAGTAATATCCCTGGTCTCTTTATCAATAATCAATATCAAAGCAAGAACCAGTATCAATTTAGATGCTCTTTTTTATTAATAACTGCAGCTAAGTTCTTAACTATTTGCTATGTACTGAGTACTGGTCTAATTATTAAAATCCCCATTACATATAAATATCATGAATGTGAAGTATAAATTATTTAAACAACAAAATAAAAGACAGTCATAAACAGGAAAGTAGATCCTTTGCAAGTGGAAAGGGAATCTAGAGAGGGAGGGAAGGGAACAAAACGAATTAAAATATACTACATACATGGACCTACTCCCTGTGATTAATGTAAACAATATGTGCTACAAACATGCTAATAAAAAATAAATTTAAAAAAACTCTCCCAACAACCCTCTGGGATTTTAAATGGTATATGATGTAATTAGTTTCAGAGATAATTTACCCTTGTTACCCAGCCAGGAAGTAGCAGCGCTGGGATATTAATCATGCCATCTGGTTCCAGTGCCCACACTTCGCAGCATTTGTCTAAAGGTAGATTTTTAGAAAACACAGAGAACAGTACAAGTATTACTGTTTTCATCAATATCACTTCCTGTTCAACCTTTGTTTTCCTTTCAGTAAACATTTATTAAATACTTACTATGTTGCAAGCAATGGGCCAAGAGGTAGAGACTCATAAAACTAATAGGACATAGTCTTACAGTCTCATAGAGAGAAGTGAGGAATGTTGTGATAAAGAACCCTACAGTAATGGTAAAGAGGACGGGCTCAGTTCTGCATGGAATGGGGCACTTGCTTACTTTCCCCCTTTAATACTCTGGGAAGCATCTTGAATTTTAGAGATATAACTTATAATAAATTGGGTAACAGAAAAAAGTAGAACAAATATAAGGAGTATTTGAGAAAACAAGATAAAAGAGGACAGAAAACACTCTAGATGGTCAAAGTTAACACAGGGACCAGCTACGACTGCTAGCTTACAAGGTAGGGAAGAGTAACGGGAGGTGAATAATTAAAAGAACTGATGTAAGTAATATTTAGTATATATTCTAGAAGAGGAGGATAACCTATGAAAGAATTTAAAGACATGACTTACTGCCAAAGAGTCTAGTCTAATAGAGAAATACAAAAAATTTTTCAAGCAATACTTCATAACAGCAAACGAACATAATGCACAAGATAAGTAAGTATTGGGGGAAAGTAAGAGGAAAAACAAGATTCTAGAGGATGGACGTTCAATTTTTTATAAAAAAAGATGAACAAGGGTATTGCATGTTGGGAAGAGCAATCAGAGTCATAGTGTTGGAAAGTCCCATCAGTCTAGCACAGTAACTTTAAGAAAAGACATATATGTACATGCATGTGTATGTGTATATATAGACATATGCATGATGCATGCAATATGAAGTGTGCAGTATTTGAGAGTACTGTGTGTGTGTGTTTCACAGTGAATGTAACTATGCTATAAGAATTACTGTCAGATGACTTAGAAGAATCCAACAGAATGAGAAGTACTTACAAGTTAATTGGAAGAACACTAAAAATATCCTCCCAAAGTTGTACACATTTTAATTTTGCAGCCAGAGAAAAGAGAATCACTGCAACTGGACAGATCCAACAGGCCAGAAACTGAGCTTTAAATAGATGAAAGTGAAGTGTTTATTAAAATGTCATCCACAAAAGGGGTCCACGCTGTCACTGAGTACTTCACTGTTGACTCTGTAGACCTCAGGAAAGAGACTACAGTGAGTTCTGGACACAGGATATAGAAAAGGGCCGAGAAAGTGAGAGCCCATCAAAGACAGAAAGTCAGTGCTGCAAAGTCTAATACAGCAGGTCGCAAATACCTCATTCATTACTCTGCACCAGGAGCTACTGTAAGAGTTCTTAGAAGGTTCACTCTTCTCAGCACTACCACCCTCCTGGAGGTCGGAAGTGGTGAAGCTCTCTCCGGAGCCCGGGCCTTAATCATGCAACTATTCCACTTTTACGTTGCTTCTCAAGTGATTATGCAAAATGCTGTCTCTTCTTAGAACGGAAGTATAATAAGCCATATATTTGAATGCAACCTTAAGGACCTATTTTCTTTTTAGTGAATATGTTTATAGTCTGCTACATGAAATGAAGAATTTGGGACCAGATGAAAGGTTTATAGAAAGCAGATTATGATCTCTATATAGCACCATAATAAAGTGTTCTTTGAGCTTTGACTATTATTGAAAATAAATCATAGAGAAGTTATTATCCTAGGCACAATTTATTCCCCAAATTTCTGTTTGTTTACAGCTCCAGGGACTCAGAACTAGTTAAGCCCTTCTTGTGAATCATGACATACTCATTTGAGAACTCAGCAGGTATCAATTCACACCCCAGTCTGTTTCCTGAAATATAATGAATAGATTTATAATATCACCCATCAAATAATATTCATTCTCTGACACTCTGAAAAAAAAAGATAAATTGTAAATGTCAGTTGTATTACATCATAACTAGATGAAAATTTGTTTCATTCCTGTTAATCTGTTAAATAAAACTAAAAAACATTTAAAGAAAGAAAGTTGAAATCAGCAGGTGTATAAACATAACATTCTTTTCTAGAAATTAACAATACTGCTCAGAGTGTAAGGATACTATTCGGCTTTTAACCTCGGTCTTTCTAGCCCCTTTCTCATACAATTGCTAGATGTTATGGGCTGAGATATAACAATCCCAAATTCATAACGTGAAATCTTAACTCTTACTACCTTACAATATAGCTCTCTTTGGGGATAGTCTCTTCTGAAGTCTTCGTTATACTCGGTCATTAGGATGGGCCCTAACCCAACATGACTGGTGTCATAAGAAGAGGAAATTTGGACCCAGATACACACAGAAAGCCAGGAGGAGAGGTAAAGAAGACTCCAATCTATCAACACCTTGATCTTGGATGTCTAGCCTCCAGAACTGCGAGAAAATTAATTTTGATTGTTTTAAGCTACCTGGTTTGTGGAAGCCTTAGAAAACTAGTACACTCTACGTAAGCTCCTCAAAGGTCAGCCTGTGTCCTGGTGTCTGCTCAACTCTTGTGTCACCAGCACGTACTGATTTTTTATAAATATTGTTTAGTGAGTAGTTGACTCTATCTGGATATTTTTGCCCATTTTACTAGAGTACAGATATTTTTGCCATTACAAAAGATGATTAAAGAGAACTTCTTTTCATTATCAAAAAATAACCAGGTGCAGTGGCACATGCCTATAATCCCAGACCTCAGGAGGCTGAGGTAGGAGGACTACAACTTTGGAAGTCTGAGGCCAGTCTAGGCAACCTAGTATTTGTTTTAGGAACAAACCAGCGCTGGGGATATACCTAAGTGGCAAACAGCTTGCCTAGCACAGGTTCAATCCTTAGTACAAAAGCAATAAAATGACACGCATAAAGCAAGCATACATACAAATATTTTACATTCAGATTTTAAAAATAATGCTTACCTGTTGCAAAAAACAGCAGTATAAGGAAGAAGAATCGCTAAAACCCTGCCACTTAGAGATCATTTTTGCTACTTTATAGTTTTTTTCCATACACGTACATATTTAAACACAGTAGAAATAGCAGTGAATCACTTATCATTGTATAGCATTTTCTCCACCTAGTCAAAAACCCTTCAAAAACCTTTTCAATAGATACAAAAGTTACACTATCATGTATGAAATTGCTGGACATGGGGGCACACACCTGTAATCCCAGCAGTCAGGAGACACACAATATACAGGAAGATCACTGTAAATTCAAGGCCAGCCTGAACTACACAGCTAGACTTTGTCTCAAAAAAATTTGAAAAAATTGTAATCTTCATAGATAGACATTGTGGTATTTCTACCTTTTTCTATCATAATTCAGATTGCAGTGGATATCATTGTGAGGGAAAGCTTTTACCCACTTTTCTGAATTCCTTTGATGACCAGCACTACATTTATTGATTCAAATGGTATGTCCATTATCAAGGCTTTTGATACACATCGTTCTTTTCTTTTTCTTTTTATTTTTTTTTATTTTTTTTTGATACACATCGTTCTAATGCTTTTGAAAAACTAACGTATTCTACAAACAATCCATAAAATTTCTCATTGCCCTTTACCTTTTTTTTTTTTTTTTTTCGGGACCGGGGATCGAACTCAGGGCCGTAGTGCTTAGCGGCAAGCACTTAGCCCACTGAGCTGTACCTCCAGCCCAACCCTTTACCTTTAAACATTACTTTTACAAATCTTGCTAAGTGATAAGATGAAGTGAGATCTGAGTGTCATTTTAATTTGCATCTTGAATATTAATAGGACTTTTCATTTTACCCCACATTCATAATTTTGCGTTTTGAGTTGCTGCATGCTTCTTTTAAAAGGGGCTTTTGGTGAAGTAGTTTCCCAGCTAGACTTCCGTTGTCATACTTGTCTGTCCTCAGCCAAGGGCTTCTCCTCCCTAGTTGGTGAGACTGTGCATCCCACAGTGGTCCCAGGCTCTTACCGGGGCTGATACACCAAGGTGAAATGACTCTTTGGAACAGACAAGGCAATTTGTTCCAATCACCTTCCTCCTACTGACAAAATTTTGATATGTCAAGTGCACGAGAATATATTTAATTTAGCTATCTAAGTCTGGAATCAGTTTTCTTTGTAGAATGCAAAGAAAGTTTTCGCTTAAAAAAAAACTCAGAACTTTTGAGAGGAGTGTAGGTAGCTTTCTCTTTGTCTAACACAATTTTGGGCATCATACACCTACTTCCTAGCTGCACTTATAAATTCAGGACACAGAGGGAACTGAAAGCACGCATATTTTCCAATTAATTTATCCCAAGATTCACATTGATAGTGAAACAAAACGTATCTTGAATAAACCTTAGAAGTCTTTTAACCAAGTAATTATGTTTTCAGGTGGACAATTTTTCCATAGAAATGTTTTTGAAAACTATTCAAGGCCAGAGCTCAGTTTTTGAGAGAGAAATGTCTCAGAGAGCTCAGAACTTGGATTTTGGTGAAAATGAACAAGCAAGAGGAGACAGGCGAGCACAGCAGAGCGGAGAAGGGGCATGCGACTGCGGGTCCGCGGCGGCTCGCCTGGTCTGTGCTCACCCACCGCGGCTCTACCCCCGCAGCGCAGTAAGGTCCCTGGCCTTCCCGAGGCTGACCCTCCCGCCGCGCCCTCTTGCTTCCTTTCTCTGGATGTCCTCTGTCTTTGCCCTCTTTCAGTCATCCCTCTCTCTCCACAGCGCCCTCGAACTAAGAATACCTTCGATTTTCTCCTTCCTGAAAGAAAGCGTCGGCCCGGCCGAGTCTTCTTTCCCAGCTCCCACCGCCCCATTTGTCCCCCTTTCAGACCCCTTGAAATGGACACTTTGTTTTCCCTTTCCTCCAATTTCCTTCCCACGCACACACAGCGAGGGACTGCTGTTATTCCACGCCCCCTCCGATCAGCTTCGCCTGTTCTCGAACTCTGGATAAATGAACTCAAACAGCGCACTCTTCCGTGTCTGGCTACTTTATGCATTTCATCTTTTTTAACACTGTAGTAAAATATATATTACATAAGCGTCTAAGTATGCAGTTCAGCAGCGTTGGGTAAGTTCAAGCTGTTGCACAACCATAACCACCGTCCATTACCTGTATTTATTTATCTTTTCAAATTAGGAAATCTGTGCTCATGTTTCCCTCCTCCATGGTAACTTCTTGTCTGCTTTGTCTCTATAAATTTGCCTTTTCTAGGTCCCTCATATAAGCAGAATCATACAATATCTGTTCTTTTCTGTCTGGCTTATCTCTCTTTGCATAATGTTTTAGTGTGTGTGGTACTGGGGATCAAACTCAGGACCTTGCACTTGCCAGGCAGGCGCTTATTCCACTGAGCTATACCCCCAGCCCTGCATAATGTTTTAGAGGTTCATCCCTGTTGTAGTATGAATCAGAACTTCATTCCTTTTCAAAGTTGAGTAATATTCCTTGTATATACCACATTTTGTTTTTCCACTGATTCATTAATGGATACAAAGTGAAAGAAAAGACTGACATTTTTTAAATTGTGCGGAAGAAAGCACACAACAAAACTTGCCATTGTAACTCTTTTTAAATAGATTGTATATTTTAGACCAGTTTTAGGTTCATACAAAAATTGAGCAGAATTTGCTGAGATTTCTGAGTCACCCCAGCTACCCCCTCCCCACTCATACAACTTCCCCCACTATTAAAAGCCTGCACCAGAGTAGTACAGTATTATGATGGAAGAAAACCTTTAGACAAAATAAGTTTGGGGGCCTAGCACAGTAGCTCAGTCTAAGCCAACAATTTCCTATAAATTTTACTTAAATTACAGTCAATCAATCTACATTGACAAATTATTATCATCCAGACCCCATGGCTCACGTTAGGGTATAATCTAGTTGTTCATTCTGTGGACTGTGACAAATGATGACGACAAATGTCCACCATTATTGCACATACAGAGCCACTTCACTACCCTAACAATCCTGTGTGGCTACCTGCTCAGCAGTCCCTCTGCTCAGACCGAGGGCAGATCTTCTTACTGTTGCCGCAGTTCTGCCTTTTCCAGGATGTCATTGTTACGGTTGATACAATGAGCAGAATTGCTGTCAACTTGGGGAGTCTAGAGGTTTGGCTGAGTAACTCAGCAGTTGTAGATCTTGGGGTGAAAAGGACATGCCCTTACCCTTCTGGGATGTTGTTTATTGTGTTAATTTGGGAAGCTTTAAAGATTAATTAACTGTGTGATTCAGCAGGAAGCCGGGGTGCTTACTTTGTAAACATCCTGAGCCTGTGGAAGAGGAGGGCATGGAGGGTATGTGAGAGGTACACGCCCCCTGCGTGGGGGTAGGCTGTTTACAATGTAGGGGAGAAAAGGAGGCTGCTTGCAGCCATTCCTTCCTTTTGCTTGTGGTTTTTGCTGTGCTCTGCTGCCATGAACAGTTTGCCCTCTGCCATGTGCCATTCTGCGTCAGAACCAGCCAAGTAAGGGCTGAAACCTCCCCAAATGTAAGCTAAATAAACCTTTCCTTCCTTCATTTTGAGTGTTGGGTATTTTGTCTCAGCAATGAAAGAAAAGTAACCAAGACAGTCATATAATCGGGTACTATGTTATGTAATTCTCACGCTGGTTTCTTTTCCTTAGTAACGTATCTGAAATGCCTCTGTGTCTTTTCATGGTTTGATGGCTCTTTCTTAGTGTTGGTATTGACTGTGTACATATACCAGTTTGGTTTCTCATTCACCCACTGAAAGACATCTTGATTATTTCTAAGTTTTGACAACTAGGAATAAGGCTTCCATAAGCATCCATGTTTTGTGTAGATACAGGTTTTTAATTCTATTGGGTAAATACCAAAGTGTGGAATTTCTGGACTATACAGTAAGATTATTTTCAGTTTTGCCAGAAACTAGCTGTGTTTCCGAATGGCTGCACCATCTTTGCATTCCACTAGAAATGAAGGCATATTCTTGCTGCTCCCTTAATAAAAGGAAGAATTGGTAAGCAAGATTACATTAAAATTAAAAACTTTCACTCTACAAAAGGCTGTTAAAAGAATGAGAAGTCAAGCCATAAACTGGGAGAAAATATATATGCAAGACATATCTAACAGAGAACTCAGTTCTAAAATATGCAAAGACTCTTAATGCTCAACAGTAAGAAAGTGAACAAGCCAAATAAAAAATAGGTAAAAGATCTAACAGACATCTTACCAAAGAAGATACACAACGGGAAATAAGCCCAAGAAAAGATGCTCCAACTCGAGAAATATAAATTTAAAAAACGATGAACTGCATCTATATACTTACTAGAATAACCAGAATCTACTGTAACTACTTTTAAGTGTACAATTCAGTAATGTTAAGTACTGTACACAAGTTCTAAATTTCTAGAATTTTCTCATCTTGAAAAACTGAAATCGTGTTGAATCCTTTTCCCTTGCCAGTTGCTAGTTCACCAGGCCTAAACCCCTGGTGCAGGATATCTCCCCATTCTGGAGATTGGGCTGGAAATGGGCACGTGACTCACTGCCGTGCCCCAGGTCAGAGCAAGGGGGTGGAGAGGGAGATTTGCTGGGGGTCTCCTCTCAAGCAAACCAAGCTTGGAAATGACTTTCTACTAATGGAATCAGTTTGAGGAAGAGTAAACAGAGGAACCTGAGCCAGGAGAATCATGGAAACCTTGTTGAGCCACTAGATTAGGCCACTAACATCAACCCTAAACTAAACTGACCTGCACACCCCCAATTTTAGAACCTAATAAATTCCATGATTATTTGTTCACTTTCAACAAAGCATCCTTACTGACACGTGTATACTATAAAACACCCATACCCAAATGTGATCATACTGTATATATACTGTGTTGTATAGCAAATTACTTTTTTCACTAAATACCATACCCTGAACATTTTTCCAAATAACACTTTTTTGAAAAGATGGAATCACATATGTTGCCAAGGCTAGTTCGAACTCTCTGGCTCAAGTGATTCTCCTGTTTTAGCCTCCTGAGTAGCTAGGACTATATGCACATACCACCATGTCCAGCTAATAAGCACATTTAGCTTTGCTTCATTATTTAAATACCAGACTGTATTTTGTGGAAGGGAAACAGTTTATTTATCTTTTTCCTTGCTAAAAATGTTTAGATTGAAATTTCTTCCTATCATAAATAGTGGTACAATGGCATATGTAATTTGATCTATCTCTGTTAATATATGCATAGGTTGAATTCCAAGTAGACTTGCTAGATCAAAAAAATCAGATAATTTAAAATGTTCATAAACACTGCTGTATTGCCCTCCATTCACACTTCCATTATGTGAGCATACTGAACGTGCCAACTAATCTTAATCATTAACTTGACTGGCTCCAGAAGTCTAACTCCTGGAGAAGTAACTGGATCATGTGGTGCTGTGTTCGTCAATGGAATAATCCACTCAAGTTTAGAGCTGCACGTGCTGTTAGGAAGTGGGGCCCAAGGAGATGGGCCACTGGGCAGTGACTTTTCAGGGTGTATCTCTGGATGGTATTCTTCCCCTGTGCTCTGCTTTCCAGCCTCCCATGAAATGAGCAGCTTTGTTCTACCATGAATGATGTTCCTCAGTTAATGTGTAATTGTTTGATCAATCTTATGTGTCTATATGTGTTTCCCTGAGTAGCCAATCTGAAGGTATCAATATGTAATACAACAACCATTGTTAATTTCCTATCACTTCGTCTTAACTTCTGTATTGCTTGTATTATTTTTGTGTTATTTTGTAAATGTATGTGTGTTTGTTAATATGTTTTCATTCTTTATCTTTAAAATAAAAAAGAATGATGTTCCTGCCTTACAGCCAGCTAGCCATGGCCTGAAACCTCTGGCACTTTTTCCAAATACACCTCTCCTTCCATAAGTTGCAGGTGTCAGATATTTCATCTCAGTGTTGGGAAAATACTTAAATTCTCCACATCTTTGCCAACATTGGGAACTATAAAAACTTTAAATCTTTGGTCATCATATTATTATGTTTCTTTAGTGTACTAATATTTTAAATGAAGTTAAAGCATTTTTTGAGCTTTTTTGATGAAGTATTGATATTATTTGCCAAATTTCTATTTAGCTATAATTCTTATCAATTTGAAGTCCTTTTTTTTCAGTAGTGCAAACTGAACCCAAAGAGTGCTGAGGAAGTTTTTTTATTTTGAGGCAGTCTCTTTTTAGTTGCCCAGGCTGTCCTTGAACTTGCAATCCTCCTGCCTCAGCCTCTCTGCTGGAATTTCATTCAGGTGTGTACCACCTCATCTAGTGTTTTGTATAGTATTTAAAAGAGTGACTTATAGGTGTTTTAAATTTTGTTGATTCTTTTAGTTTTTTGGTACATTTTTTGTGAGGAAGCAATACAGATAATATCATTACAGATATTCTTCTATGCCTAGTGTTCTATTACTCCAAGATTATTTAAATTCATCAATAGTTTCTTCAAGTAATTTTGGTGTTTACATTTAGATTAATGATCCAAGTGAAGCATTATTGATCTATACAAATCTATATTCTTCCATTTTTTGTTATAATGAGCATATTTTACTATAAAAACTTTTAAAAATATGGCTACTAGTAAGCATAGCACAGATAGGTCTTTCTATGAAAATCTTGACAAAAACAATAACAGATGTAACTCGAAAAACATCAATATGGTAAAAGAATGGAACTAGGCTTCCCACATCTTACTTTGAAATCTAAAGTTCACCATCTGTATGCCTCCTTCTGGTACCTCTCAGCTCTGCGTACACACGCCCATGCTGTTCAGCACAAGAGGCTGGCCAGTGTGGTATCAGGGGCCGCCCTTCCTTCGTTATCAACTCACAGCAGAAGAGGAAGAAAAGAAGTCAAGAGAAAGAGTAACAAAGTCAGATATAAGTAAACTGTTAGAAGCAGAATCATCATTTAACTTTTTGAAAATCCTGGACTGCTCAATAGTAGGATTCATTTCTTACTTGCATCCCATAAAAACTCTTCAAAGCCCTCTACATCTCCAGTTCATAACCCCAAAATATCCCAAGTGCACACAAAGTTAAGAGCATAGATTTTGGAAGCAGATTGATTGGATCACCCTGGACTTTGTCACTTACCAGTTGCAGAACCTCGGCATGTTGCTTTAGCATCTTTGGGCCTCAGTTTTCTCATCTGTGGAATGGGGTTAATAATTCTTACCTTGAGTGGATGTTGGAGGTTTGGATTACTTGAGTTAATACATTTCAAGCAATCTGTACATTGGCTTCTATAACAAGTGTTCAATGAGTATTAGACATCATCTCTACCTGAGACTACTTAAGTCTGTCTAAGCCAAAAGTCTGTTGTAAAAGTTGAAGAGACTATGAGAAAGTTCAGACTTTTGGAATATTCCAATTTTGCTGTTGTATGGCAGCTTTGGAAAAATCATGCAATCCTTGCCTGTTTGCCTGTGGGTTATTCGTTTCTCATTACAGTTACCTGCTAATTGTAAAGAGTGCTAAATGTACAGTTTGAATGCCACAATTATTAAAGTGGTTCTTATTAACCTGACTTGACAAGTCACTTTTTTTCTCCAACTGACAGAGTGCTCTACACGCTGCTGTTGCACAATAGGCAAGACCAAGTTGTTGCATCATTTCAAAGCTGCTTATTGATGCACAAATCCCACCATGCAGTGATGAAGAAGATCTTAGTCACACAGCTGTGAGGCAATGGCAGTGTAGTTGAGAAGACTGTGTCTTGCTTTGTGTAATTGAGGTGTATTCTGTGATAGTTCTCACAACAGTTCTCTGAAGTAAAAACTGATCAAATTTGCTTTTTTAACTTCCCCTCCACAGAAAAGCAAACTAAAACTTGACAAGATCACATTTTTGTTAGAGATTACCGAAAGCCATTTTAGAAGTCTGTCACATCTACACACAGGTACAAGGTTTTTTATTCTCTTTTTTTCTTAGAGAAAATTTTCATGTGTTAATTTATTCATTTTTTGAAATGATTACCATTTCTATCAGATATGCTTTATTATGGCTGAATTCTTGTGCTTATTATGTAAAGTATACAATTTTTTTCTTTGGTAAATTTATTTTGTTATTTGGTTTCTCTAGAGAGTCCTTTACTTTGACGAGAATATTTTAAAATTTATTTGGAAGTTAATCTTCAATAACTGATTACTTAAAAATTACTTGTCATTATGATCACAGTATTCCTTTATATGCCTAAAAATTTAATTACACTTAATTTTAAACCTTATTTGCTCTATAACCACTGTCTTAGGCGATCATGCTATGTTTACTGGGTTTGGTTCCTGTCCTTCATGGTGTTGGTTTGCCTTATAAGTCTGGTGATTGTCGGTTTGTCTTTGTGACTGGGCATCCCTGGCTATGATGTTAGGAGTTTCTGGCGTTTGACGTGGGTGAGCCAGGGACAGATGCCAAGAAAAGCAGCCCATCCCTTCTTCTGTTCCTCCTTCAGTTTACTGCTCTCAGGAGTGATGTTTCTCAACGTGTTTTTCATTACTACCCTCCTAAGAAATCTTCTCCCCTAATCACCTCCCCACTTCACCACATGAAATTTCAGCACCATAGAGACACTGTATATTTATTTATGCACTTTAGGCTTTGAGAGGGCTTCAAACTATAGCAGTATTTAAGCGCTTCTGCTTTCATTCTTTTCAACTTCCCACCAATAATTAATTTTTGCCCAGGTGGGAATGATAACACCCTAGCTGAAAATCATGCTCTAAGAAATGCCTTCTGCACAAGTGTCCTGGAGGTAAATGCTTTTATTGTCTTCTGCTTAGAAAGCCACCAACCAGAGAATTCTTCTGGTCCTACATCCAATGCCTCTTAGTTCTCAGGACTATTCCTGAAAAATTGTTGTATTTTTCAAATTAATAGACTTTATTTTTAAGAGTACTTTTAGGTTCACTGTGAATTTTAGCCAAGAATACACAAAGTTCCTATATCTTCCTTCCATACCCCAGACGGCCTCCCCACCATCAGCATCCAGAATCTTTAGTACTAGCTTTAATACTAGATTTTAAACTGAGGTTTGCTTGGTTAAATTGATAATATATGCTTTCTTTAAGTTGGAGCCTAGCCTGGGCAATTTAGTGACTTACTGTGTCAAAGTAAAACAATGAAAAGGTGGGGAGGGGAGGGGGTGTAGGTCAGCACGAAGGTTTTGGGTTTAATCCCCAGTACTGCAAATAACCTGTTTAATTGTTCTCAGGCAATAGTATGAAGTTTTCTCCTACTTGCC